>JXXA01019148.1:0-12674 GCA_000956255.1 Anopheles punctulatus
CTTAAAATGACAAGAAGTCAATTTTCTGAAGCACTGAAGCAGGGAAGCACTAAAAGGAAAGACAGAGAGCAGTAATAAAATCGCTCGTGTACCACAAGCTCTTCGTGCCATTTTCAGTGTCCTTTCCGCTGCGGGATGTTGTCAACCCATCGCACGCACACACATGTACATACAAGATACGTATCAACAAGAACTTTTTTCCCCGTTAGCTTTTTCCACTTCATTGAACGAAGATTCAATTTGTCGAAAGCGATAAAATCGGATTTTGTAACGATCTATTCTATCGTTTTCGGGAGGGTGTGGGTGTGAATGTGCGGATAGTGAAAGGGTTGCTACAGCGCGATCAAATCGAACAGTGCCAGAATGAGCAATGGACAGCATATAATGTAGTCCGATGTGTGTTGTATGCATATGGCAATAAATATTTAGTGTGTTTGTCTGTCGGGAGGTTACCTCCTCACGTTTGTGGCATCCGCCAAAACAATGGCATGCTGAACACGGCTGGATATAGTTGACGTCAGTGTCAGCAGTGGTACCACGATCTACTAGTGATAAAAACGTCACACGGTATCGTTTCCCCCGACGATGTACAGTCATGCATTTCCTGTTTCAATTAACATTTGTCGTTTTATTTTGTAGGAACGATGCATGCAGCAATCCTCTGAAGTATGCACACCAAACGGAAGGGTTCTCGGTAACGATTGACACCGAGCGGCGCGTTTGTCGTTCGGGGTTCGGCTCGGTGGAAATGAATTATCTAGCTCAAAAGCAAGGATCATAATCGTATCAGCAAAAATATGTCACGAGGCGGAGGAAAGGCACGGGTCGGATCGCGAGAGGAAAGAGAGAATGAGAGAGAAAAGGGCATTAGATTTTATGTTGCATGAAATCGTTCGGTATAATCAGCGGGTGAGCGTATGCGCATGGAGAAAGGCTTGGAGTGGCAACGAGAGGAAAATGGGCGATTTGGTCGCTTAAATTTATTGGGTGATATAAATGCTTGTGAGTGGTGACTTGACTGGTGCAAGGAGGAGAGTTCCGGGGATGAATTGTGTGCTAAATTTTAGTACGACCGAATAATGTTAATTTTTCTTTGGAGTGGCTTTTTTATGTTTCGATATTTTTTTCCGCCATCAGTGCGGTGGTGGTGGAGTATTTGTTTACGGTTAAGCGTTCCAAAGAGAATATCGGACGAAGGCACGGTTGTGGGTAGCTCGTGAACCGGTAACTCCTTGACCCACACTGGAACGACATCGCAATGATTGATGTGTGAATTTTATGTCTCTGTGGCTTCGGTTGATGGCCGTGACCACGATCTGTGATTTATGGCTGTGGGATGCTTGATGTGTCACGTGCTCATTGAACGTGCAATGGCGATTGTTTGAAGTTTATGCTTCGATTTTTTTATCTCAGTTGTGGTATCTCACCTGCTGCATCGACGCTGGAAAGAACGATTATTTGCGATGTATCCAATAACAATCCAAAGTAAGTAAGATATTAACTCAGCCTTGACGTGGATGAAATATGCACCAACAGAGGCTACTGGTTGGAGGAGTACTCGACGCACGATTGTGCTTAGCAATTTTCTAAAGCACAAGCGATAAAACTGCCAGTACTGTACCCAAATGATTACACATCAAAAGCTTTGTGTACTATCCCTGCAAGCAGCAGTCTGTCCTCCTTTTTTCCTACACTCGGTCCACCCCAAGAAGATAGGACGACGAAAACGATGGTGTGGCATCGTCATGACACTCACGTCACCAATAAAAGCTATAAAATAACAATATCAATTTTGGTGAGCGAAAAAAACCAACCTCCAAACACAGGCACACACGCCCGCGTGCACTTATTTTCGCTCGGGTTGAAGAGGCAGAGTGGAACGATCATAAACGTTAAGCAAATCCACCACGACTGCTCCCGGTGGTAGCGACCGAAATCCAATCGATTTGTGGTGTGGAGTACCCCGGCAGTGAGATGCAGCGTTGGCTTGGAACAGTTTTGTACAGATAAACAATTAACTTTATATAGTGCCCCTTATGTGTGTTATGAGTCCGCGTTCGTGCGTACGTTGTGAGTGATCTGAACAACACCACAAACACATCCATGGCGAAGCGAGCAACCAATGCTCGATGCAACTCAACCGAAACGGAGACAATACCGAACCGGAGTTCGACTTTTAATGGGGATTAGGATCTGTGCAGTTTTCCTTGGGTAGGAGATATAGTGGGAGTTAATGGTCATCTTTAAAACTCACAAAAGCCGGACGCGTAGCTAGGTTCGGATAGTGGGTGTTCCGCAACGACAATGTGTAGCATTCATGCCTGTACGGCCAATTATTCTAGTTTTAATTCTCCCCATGACTATGGCGCACGAGAAGCATTGTGCGTGTGTGTGTGGATGTATCCACCCGACCGCACAAACCCATTCTACCCTCGACTAGTGGAAACCGTTTGCCATTTGTCGGTTCGTCCAAGTGCTTTATTGTTTCGAAAACCCATTTCTAGTCTCGAGATCTCGATCCATCCGGTTCGTTCGGAGTCAAGCTCGCCACACATTTGTGTGAGTGTGTCTGCTGTCAGGGTTCTAAATGAACCTTCAAGACTTCATCACAAACCACAGACTCGTCATCGGTCGAAGAGAAAGCGGGGGGATTTTTTTTTAAAGCTTCCAAGACATCTAGGACAAAAAGCTTAGTTTAGTTAGGATGGAAGGAAGCACGGGGAAAAGGATCCGTCTGTTTCTTTGTGTGTGCCGCTTGGCAGGGTGGTAAAAACCGCAGACATTTTCCTGGAGCGGGATCCTTCATGTTCCGGCGTGCACAGTCGGGTTTCAGTGAAGAGAACGTGTTCTTGTGGGACGACTCCACTTCATATCCCAAAGACGACCGGTACGTTAAAAAGGTGCACTCTCGGCGTTAAAGTTATCGCACGCTAACCTGTCGTCGGACCTAACATCCTCTTGTACCTTGTGGAAGGGAAGTGTGCAGGAGGTAGCATTCGAACGCGTTTACCAGTGGGGCTGAGGACTTTGACAAGAGACTGACCATTTCTTGTAGGCGTTCAGTGCTCTTTGTTCAATATCCTGCATTGGGGGTGGTTGCTCGGGTTTTTCTTTCGGCTTGCCTAATGCTGCTATAATCGTTCCTATATTCCTGTAGCAACTGATCGAAAGTGAAGATCTAGATGGGTGAGGGGGAAAGGTTTGCGGTGGTGCATATGGAGCTTGAAGGAAGCTATCCCCGTATCAGCATTCCCTTCCATAGTCCTTCGGAAGGTGTGTGAAAACACGAAAATATCAGTACCGTCCGTATCGTACTGTTCCTTTTTGGTCTGTGTATTAAACAAAAGCGAAGCTTCGACCGTTTTTCCGATGAATCGATCTTCTTATCGAGCCCCAGACGTGGCGTTTAAAATGCGAAGTGAAGAGCGGCCAAGAAAAATGCAAAAAGAAAACTAATTTTCCAACCCATTTTCTTGCAATTCTTTCCCCGTGTTCTGCTCGATGGATTTCGCTTGCCTCTATTTCTCACACTGTTTTCCTAACCTCCAAGGTACGGTCGAGAGCTTCGCTCGCAAAATGTGCTGAGTGAAATAATGACAATGAAGCGATAGTTTCGGTGCGCTGCGCTTCTTCAATTTACTCCTTCCTTCCGCCGTCCGTCCTTTCGGTTGGCGGTGCTAAAGAGACTGATGATGCGCTGGTGAATCATCATAGTTTTTTAATTATCCTCCTCAACGCCCTCGCTACGCAACAGCGGCAGCACCAGGTTTGGTTAGGATTTTTTTGTTGTTGTTGCTGTTCTCTATTCAGTTGCTTCTTTCAACGTTAAGTTTCTATGTTCCACTCGGGTTCGTTTTGTTTTTATCCTGCATTTTGCCACAAGAAAGTTGTCGGCTTTTACCGCAGCTCATTAGTGTGTTGTGTTCCCTGACGGACCACCCCTCCGTGGGACCGTGCGTTCCACTATTGCGAAGGAAAGGATTCTGCGTTGTCGCCTGCGGCACGATCCTGAAGGAGAAACTATGATTTTTATTTTGCTCTCTAGAAGAAAGCGGTTTGAAACGAAACTAAGGGAAGGAATCTGGAGAGACGGATTGCTACAACGATGTTTGTAGTCGGTGAAGGACAGTAAGGTGCTGATACTTGGGGGTTTTTAATTTTTACGGCACATCTCTTGCCATAAAACCTGTGGGGCACGGGTATTGGGAAAAGTTTGCTAACATTGTAGTTCTTTTCAATTCAATTGTTACCTGATCACATTCCATCTTCCCTGCAGTGTGTGTTGTTTTGAGTTTTCTGTGCACGAGTTGATTAATTATCCCTTCCCTTCTGTTGGCACTCCGGTTCCGGGTTTGTCGGATAAGTACGGAAAAAATACTGCTGTTTACAAATGATTTCCGTTTTGCTAGAGGAAACGGGGAAGGAGACAACATCAGAGCAAAAAGGTAACAAGCTACCATTCTACTTCTTAAACAATGCGGGGTGAACGGGAAGCGAAAGAAAAATCGCCAGACGAGGATGGGCAAGGTTCGCCTGCTTCTGACTCGGTGCGGTTATTTTCGCAAGACAAGACACTTTCGGTCTGTCGGTTTTACCCGTGCTCAGTTTGCTCTATATCGGTTTGCCCGCAGGCCGGGACCGAGTCGTTCGACACAATCCACACGCTAGAGCGGACTTTGTTTGCCCCTGTCAGGGCCAGGGGGCGGGAGTTGTGAAGTATTCCCCGGCGACGATGGAGACGAAATGTACAAGGGAAAGAAAAATAACAGGGAGTGAGTGAGAGGGTGCGCAACAGAAAGACAAACCTCAAGGATCGGAGTGAAGAACGAAAAAGTTGTACTAATATTTGATTTTAATGAAGATGCTTGTGCTGAAAAGTTTGCACCAATTTGAGGCTTTCGGTTTTGGGGTTTTTCTCTTTTTCTCTGGGTTTGGGACTGGGTGCGGTGTGTTCGCATGGGCGGTTGCGGAGCTTCTCTTTCTCTTTATAGCTCTGATTTCAAAGACCGAGCCGGACGGATGATGACGTTCGATGAGATGGTGTCTTGTTGAGGTTAGGAAATAGTTTTGCTGGAAAATGTCAGTGGTTTTCTGAAGACCATCTTAATCTTTATCTACCGGGAGGGGGAGGTAGAATGCATACGTTTCGACTCGCATGAGTTATTTTGCAACGGGGCAAAGTGCGCCACAATGCGCTCGACTGATTAGGGAAGTGTCGAGAAGTTAGCTCTTGACGAATGATTTGAGTTGCTCCTTTCGTTGAATTGAGATTACAAATTAATTGGTCATTGTTGTTTAGTTTATCAAAAGAGTCTCGTTTTACTTGTGCTAGTACACCGGATGCAGTACCGGTTGCTTGCTTATTCTTAGGAAATGTTGAAAACCATCATCAAGACCGTTGTGCCGTATAACAAACAAGAATAAGTGCAATGTTAAGTGATACTTCACGAACCTCTGCCTGTTTCCGCCTGGCTAGCAATATTACTTCTCTCGGACTGCTCGATGCATCCAACTAACGCAGTGTATCATTCCTATATTTTCAGAATTCTCGGACCACCGGCCTTACAGCAGGCTGTAAGATTCAGCGACGGTTTGGTGTGGAACAATCGGCCCGTCTATAACTACTGCATGCGTGGCGTCATTACCTGCTTTACGGGTTTGCGGAAAAAGGATGAACTGGTAAGCACAGCCCGGCTCGATTTGATTTGCGTAATGAAGATGGGCAATCGCGTGGTCCGACGAGGGGAAGTATTTTCTTTTTCTTTTTTTGCTTGTGCGTGGTCTATTTTATCCTGATTGTTGAAGAAGATTTGAAATGGAGAAGGTAGGCGAATCCGTTTGTTCCTTTTTTCAGGACGGCTTGTGAATCCCGGATCCTCGTCTCAGCGGGAAAATCAATGATGGAAGGTTTCATTAGTTTGCGTAGAGCTTGATTAGCTCGTTTGTGTCGGATGGGGCGATGGTTTGGGTTGAGAAATGGTCACTACTATCGCCCTGTAACCGAACGAAGATGAGTTTAGCCCCAAAATGACCCCAAAAAGAGAGGGCCAGCAATTACCCTTTCATTATTGAGTTTAGTTCGTGCCATTCGGCCGGTTTCGGTTGGCTCGGAGTTTTTACGTTGGTGCGCAGTGCGGACACTGGAGTCAACTCTCCTGTAAGATCGCTAGGATATGGACGCTTACAATCGATTGAAGAAATTCTTCTGGCCCGATTCAGAACCGGCATTTTCCTGCCATCTCGCCGGACACACTGACTGACGGCATCCATTGGAACGAGGGAAACAATTTTGCATAATTTCCTTTATTCATCGTTTGCGGGAAACCGTTGGCACAGTGCGCGTTTGCCTACTAGACTCTTTCCGGGTGTGGAAGGATAGGTCTATAGATGGGTCGATATCTAAAGGTGATGAGAGTGGGAAGCGGTAGGTGCGGGCAAATTGATTCCTGCTGCGATTATTAATCAGTTGGTTCCGACAGTTTGACTTCACAGAACGTGACATTCTCTGGCTAACCCACATACCTTTCCGTTTGTTTGACGGAACACGACCAATCGTTTTCGGGTGACCGGGACTCCCACGCCACGTCCGAGCTCGGGAATGGTCGGTCGATGAAGACATCATTAGTGAAATTGATTATGAAGGCTGCTGCGCGCGCTCTTCACGGTGCAGACGAGAGTTGACCGTCGATGATTTTCATTACATCCTGAAACCGTCGTAGTCGAAGTCATCATTATCATCATCATCATCATCATCATCATGATCATCATGATCATCATCACCTTAAGTCAATCGGCGGTGGTCGCGCTGAGCGATTTCCGAGATTGCTGGTTTCCACCAGCGATGCTTCGGCATCTAACGTCTCCACCTGCTCGATTCATGTCGATTCATTTCGCCCGGTGGCTGACGCTAGGTGAAGCGATGGTAGATAGTCAACACTCCGAGCTGTCAGGCTTCTACTCGGAACGTTCAAAGCTGGTGTGGATGGACATCGACTGTAGTCTATCGTAAACTTTGGTTTTGGTGGACAGGATTTGATTGCGTTCTCAGGTCACGTGTGCTGGCTATGGCTTTATTATTGTCGTCCTTCCTTGTAGGTTTTCCCCTCCAATTTCAAGGGGTAGGCCGGGAGTGAAAAAAAAAGATTGTTACTGACTGGAGATTGGCTTCTTGGAGCAGGTTTGATTGGGTGTTTTTGAAATCTGCCCAAATCGCATTTTGCTTACGGTGTACACGGAAGAGAAGTTAAACGAGATCCGGCTTTGAGTATGAATAAGATCTACCGCACATTTATCTTGCCCTGGCAACGATGAGCAAACGGTGCGTGTGAAGTGTGTGCGAAGTTATGTTTGCAATTGCCTCGGTTACCGGAAGGTACAAATGTCGGAGCATAAACAATTCCATGACATATATGTTTGCATCATCAGAAGAGATGTATATACATTTCCCAACACAATAGCAGCCTACCAGCAGACAATGTTTTTAATAAATGTTATGTTTCCTTCCATGTCCCTAAGGGTACAGCTCGTGTACGTTTAATTGATACTAATTGTTTTCTTTTTCCAATGTTCACGTGTGTAAGAGAGCAATAGAGACGTTCTCTCTTTCCCTTTCCACTATTGCCGTACCCTGTAGTCAGATGGATTCGACAGCAGAAATCACTTACCTCTTACGTTGCCATGTGCTGCCGAGATCTTCTACCGGTGTCTACGGTATATTAAATGAAGTAATGTGTTGTATCCAAGCGCTGCTCCCTTTTTGCTTTTGTGGGCGACGCTGCACGGATCGTAATCGTTCCGCTCGTACCTGTGCGGAATACACAATAGCACCACGGGGCACCGGGTTGTAATGAGCGTATATGTAAAAGAATTCTCCCGAGTGTGCGGGTCTGCGGTTTGGTGAATCGTTGATAAGATTTCTAGGGTTTACTTTACTGGAAAAAGTGGCAGCGGTTTGTTTTCCTCCCGGGATAGTTTTACCCATAATGGATTGTGAGGTTCAATCTCGGCTCTGTGCATTGGATGTTGGTATCAGGTTGGAAATATATATGGACAAATTATGCTTATTGCGCGATATCGTGTACGAAGCGTTGGGCGTGTTAGCGTTACATTACGATTTGTGCTTACGTTGCGACTTTTGTTCATGTCCGTGCGTTTATTTTAGGTAATAATTCGTTTTGTAATACATTTTCTCCAATCTGTTTACTTGCAGACACAGCTGGTGCATTTGATTCATTCGATGGGCGGCTCCATTCGTAAGGGTATGGACACGAAGGTCACCCATCTGATCTGCAACTCGAGTGGAGGAGAAAAATATCGGTAAGTTGCAGATTAAATATCAATCCGAAAATCCGAACCTTTTTTAAGTTTATGCGATCATTTTGAATTTTGAATTTATTATTTGCTTTTTGTCTCACCCAGGTACGCGATGACGTTCCGGTTGGCAATTATCCGCCCGAGCTGGGTGTTGGAGGCGTGGAAACATCGACACGATCCGAACTTTTCCGCCGTGGCCGAACCGTTTACCAAGCCGCACCGGCTGAAGGCGTTCGAGGGCCAGAAGGTGTGTTTCTTCGGGTTTCCGGACGAGGAGCAGCAGCACATGATCGACGTACTGACCACGAACGGTGGCATTCCGACGACCCTGGAGGATCCGGAATGTTCGCATGTGGTAAGTTTTGCCGTGAAAGCCCTCCCACCCCTCTATACACCCATACTGTGGCATACCGTATCTGTGTTCTAATTGGGTGGGTTGGAATATAAAATGGAATATAAAAAAGCAGCAACAACTCACGGCGCAGTAACACGAAAACTATTTAGCAATCTCTCTCACTAGCTATCCCTTCTGCTGTCGTGCGTGTGATATATCTTTCCTTCTAGGATAATCTGTTTCTAGTAATTTCGTTTCGTTTCGCGCTTGTGTGTTAGCATATATCGATTGTAATGCAAATTAACAATTTGGGTACTGGGTAACCGACGGCAGCTGATTATAGATAGGAATGTGTGCCACATGGAAAGACGGCATAAAACGCATGCATAATAGCACCAAGCGGATTGAGAGAGCGCGTGGTTTGAGCGGGTTGGCCTGTGGACAAACGAACTATTTCATCGTTGGTAACAAAAGCAAACTTTTCACTCCTCACAACTTTTTTTATCTCCTCCACCCTCCCCCCTCCCATGCGAGCAGCAGTTTATTCCTGTGTGCATTTGCTGCTATTCCCAATGCTGTCGTCATCAAGTGTAAAGCTTTCCCGGCGGGGAGGAAAATCGACCCGACTGGACTCATCAAAGTAACCGAACACCACGCTCATTGTAACTACATCCTCCTGCTATTCAATTACTAAACGGAGCGATCCATTTGTTAGAAAATATATCGACAGGAATACATTTAAATACATGAATAGTTAATCGTCCGGGCGGCTCTCCTCATCTCATCACCATTGCACACTAACTAATCGGCAAACGCGTTCCCGCCGGTGTGCTAGAGTTTTAAGGAGAAAAAAAATCCCGTTCGTGTGTGGTTTTCCAGTGAATCACTTAAATCACACTCAGTGCAGCTGCAGTGCTATTTACATCAACAGGAGCAAGGATTATTAAAAGGATATACCCACACACACACACGCACAGACGTACGCCTGCACATCGAATCCGAATGAAAATCCACAATAAGTAGCTGATGGGCATCGCTAATGCCCTTTTAATCGAGTGTGTAATAGGAGCTTATGACATTATCGTTACCCCATCCATCTTTCTCTCTCTCTCTCTCTCTCTCTCTTTCACACACACACACTCACTCACCTCCTTTTCTCTTCCCAACCGTGCTACTTTGGTTTCCGGTTACTGATTAACCTGCCGGATTTGCATTCGGATCGCGAGATCCGGAAAGAGTGACTCCAATCGGTTCTCTCGATGCGTATGCCGAACACCGCGCCCACACATGCGAGAGTGTTGAATTTCAATTATATTGTTTCAATTATTCAAACCCGTCGCATGCTCGAATCTCGATTTAATTTATACGCAGTAACAGTTTTACAATCGGCCTTCACACGCTCCAGGCATTTCCATTTGGGGTACCCGCGAGACCCACCCCACCGCATCTCGGTCATAGTTATACGGACATTGAGAGAAATTTATGACCACGAGTTGCTGGATCGAGAGAGTCCTCTGGCGGAGCCGCGCTGGATGGAGGTTCATCCTCGGCGCGTTTTGATATATGATGGCATGGGGCTTTACAATTTATTCAAAGTGTAATTAATGGACGATGCGGTGGTGGTGCAATGCCACCCCAATACAGGCTTCGTTTCGTTTTTCCGGAACGCATAGCAACGCCCTGCAGTTCATTAAGGGGCGATATGTCTCCCAATTGCCATCATCGCGGGTGGGTGGCGGGATTCGTGGCGAGGTGTCCTCGACACCACGATTTTGGAAAAGCTTTAATTGATTAATTACTACCCTTGTGTTCCCTTCAACTCACGGGGAGTCGGCGTTCCTCCGTCTGCGGATGTGGTATCGATAGCGTGTGCGCGCGTGTGTGTGTGTGTGTAGGAGGAAATTGCGGTCGACACTGTGAGAGTGGCCGGAACACAGCGCAGCGCGTGATTTGTGGTGTGTCCATCAGCGGAAATGGTTAAATAATTGATCATAAATCAGATATTGCTAGCGGTACAGGAGGTGGGCACGTTCCAGGAGAAGAGCGGTTGTTATAGATTGCCATCCGATGTGCGTGTAAAACCTTTGGCAGATGAAGCAGTGATTGTAGTAGGATTTAGATTAATCTAGGGCGAGAAGATGACTGATAAGCTATCTCCCAAAGCCACCCGTCACCTCCTGCTTCAAATGAATTAAACGTATCTCCAGTATCTCCTGAACCTCCATCGAACAATTAACTCACTCTTTCAGGTAATGCCCAACACGGGAGCGCATTTCACTGACGCTACCATGCCCTCGGTTGAAGCCGTACTGTCGCCGCAAAAAGCCGCGATCGCCACAACACCGCCAACTACGCCTCCACCGACAACGAAATCGAACGAAGAATATACCGACGTAAAGGAGAAACAGGGTGATGATAATGAAAAGGAAGAGGCATCGGAACGGGAAGCGATGAACGTCGGAAATGTCGTGGCCGCCTTGCTGCCGGCCCTGCCGGAAGAGAACGAATCGACGGAAGGTATGGCAGTTGATAGCAGCACGGCAAACGACGGTGTCCGTGCCGATCACGTGCTTAGCATTGCGGAGAACGACAACAATCATAATCAGTTTGCGGAGCGTAGCTTTATGCCGGCCCTACCTTACATAGACGAGGTAGTCGAGCATGTTGAGCAGCAGCAGCAGGGTCAGGTGAAGGATGATCCGGTGGACACTACTGGCGCTCCAAAGCTGCAGGACGGCGTGGTGCTGACGTCTGCGGAGGCGAACGAATTCCTCGACCCGAACAACCTCTCACCGATCTTGAAAGCCGATCGGGGTGGAATGGTGGATGAGTCGTCGTACCGCAAAATTGACGAGGAGGATGAAGATGACGACGATATGGACGATTACGTGATCGCTAGTCGGGAGGCATACAAGCGCAAGCGTCCCGAGGATAGCTTCGACGATCCGTCGCTGCTCTCGGTGGACATATCGATCGCATCGAATGCACCGTACGGTGGTGGTGGTATGATCGGTATCGGTGGAGGATCGGCCAAGAAGCCGAAACTTACTCGGACGGGTTCCATTACGCGCGGTATCCGGCGTAGCATGAGCTTTGCCGCCATCAAAACCCCGATCAAGACGATGCTTCGCTCGCGCCGCAGTTCGGTCGATCCGAACGCGTCCACCGCTTCGATCACCACGATCGAGTCGACGTTCAACGAATCGATCAAGAAGCCGGTGAAGGAGAAGCTGCGTAGCATCCGGGACAAGATCACGAAAAGCGGCAAGAAGGACAACACGCCGAAGACGATCAAGAGCAAGGGATTGATAACGCCGGCGAACTTGGACAGCCTGAAGAAGGTGTGCAACTTTAAGTCGACCGATAGGGTCGTGCACACACCGGACCACTCCAGGACGGTGGATCGGAGTGAGGTAGATTTCAAGACGCCGGTGGCACCAGCCGTTGCCACCGTGAACGGTGGATCGACGTCGAAGATGGTGACGCGTAGTCGGGGCAAGCTCGGCGGGAAGAGTGTAGTAACGCTGCAGCAACGTCATTCGATCGCATCGATTGGCGGTGGTCTCGGATTGGAAGCGATGGAAGAAGATGCGCCTCTAACGATGGGGAGGAACGAAAAAGAAGAGCCAACGATCGCAACCATTTCTGCGATGGACATCAACGATGCAGAGACTGTCGTCGCTGCGGCTACTGCAACAACAACGATTGCCACTGCAGAAGATGCGGAAATGATGCCGGTATTTATAGCAGTCTCAACCATTTTCTCTTCTTTTCCCTGCCCCCTAGTTCATCCTCCCAAATCCGCATTCGATTATGAAGGAGTCTCCAACGAGGATTTCGATGTTGCTTTTAGTTTATCATATTTTAACAAAGCTACTTTAGCGAATATTGCTAAACGATGAAGGTTTCTGATTTGTTGTGGAATGATGATTGTTGTGAATAATAGCAGGAACTTCTCCGGGACACTATGAAAAGGGAGGGTTTTACTTCAGATTAGTTCGGTACAATTCTCCAGAAAGCAACCAAA
>JXXA01019152.1:0-32155 GCA_000956255.1 Anopheles punctulatus
GGACCGAACCAGCCACCAACAGGAAAGGGGTTTGTTTATGGGAAAAAAAAACCCCGGAACCATACACCGAACCAACCAGCGGTATGTTTATATTTTCGTGACCATGCGAGATGAGGTTAGCGATGCTTTACTACCCGCGCCGGAAGGGCACGGCGGCCAGACTATTGGCGGGAAGCGAATCCGGGCGCAGTGGGAAAAACAAACATTTCATTTCAGAGTGGTTTTTCGGTAAGAGCAAAATTAATTCGGTGCTTTTTGATGATTATAATACACATTTTGTAACCATTGTTTGACAGTATTTATGTTCGTGTTTTCCAAACAAGACCTATGGTTTACTTTTTTGAGTAATTGTATTTATACAAACAAAAGTGTTTTTTTTATAAAAATAGATTTTTCTTGTATTTTCACTAAAATACAACAAAGATGTCAAAAGAGTCGATCAAAAAGTGCTCAAGTGTCATTTACAGACAAGCCAGAGGGTTTTGAATCACGTTTTATAAAAAAAAATTGTCTCTGGCTTACGTCAATTCAGCCCAAAATGTGAGTTGTCTTGAATAACTTTTTTTTTGCGGCCCGATGATTCAAAAGCATAAAAATCGTCTACATTGTGATACCCAACATTTGCTGTGGCTGAGTCAACTCTAGAATCCAAATTTACATTTCATTTTATTGAAACGTATATTATTGAATCATGTTTGGGTCGAAACATGCTCACGAAATCTTTCACACGTTTTGAAGTTCTTCAGATCGGAATATTAAAAAATCGAAAATTAAACATTTATGCTCTACTGTATACCTTTAACGTTTATCCACTGATCCATTTATTATCTACTGTATACTTTTATCGACTTTTAATGCTCCAAGCCAGGGCGTAATACGTACATTAGGTTATATCCACTTCTTATTATCCAACTTCTTCTAGCTTCTAGCGAAGTAATATGTTATTTTGTTTACAGCAAATCACATCTACTCATCATCCGAGCAGAGTGAAGTAAACAATTTCGATACAAACAACCTAATCTATGCCGAAAAGCGAAAAACAATCTCCAATTTATCGCCATCAAAAATGCCTGTGACAGCTTTGCTCTCTGTGTGTCATCGCAATTATTAATAATGGATGGATCGACCGACGTCACCGTCGTCGATCTTTTTCCTCATGTGTTATTCACGAGTTATCCGTCAGTCTGGGGCATGGGTTACCATAACTCGTTCGCTTCTTATCAACAGCCGCCGCCACGTGGTGGCAAGTTAGTAAGTTGACACTTGGCTAAATGGCAATAAATTACCCAACATCCTCTGCCGCATCCTCGCGATTAACCAACTGATTGGCTCAACCCCACGCACGCGTTTAATGAGCGTCGCCATGAGTATTGTTGTCTTTGATCGCGCACTCGCTTTGTTGTGTTGCGCCAACTCACCGCCATCAATACCGAGTGAGGGAAGAGTCAAGGCATCCCATCGTGAGTCAATCTCACCTTCACAACGTTTCACACGTCTCCATCGACAAAACATCGATCGTTAGACATTTCCCACCGCAACGCGCTCCGTTTATCGGATGTTTATTTGTTTGTTTATCTGTCGGTTTGCGCCTCGTTTGGTGTGTGCTGTGTTTGTCTTTGTCTCGTGTGCACAAACCCCCGGTATGTCATAACCATCGCACATGAACATACAGCGCCGCTTACCCATCCACACTAATGGAATCAATCAGTTAGGTCAGTTAGGAGTTCAGCAGCTGATAAATTAAAAATCCAGCCGATTGTGGCCGATTGCTGATTGCGAAAACGTGCCAATCGAAGCAGCGAGCGATGTAATCTTCGTGTGGCTATGAATTGAACAGCGTGGAGAGACAGCAATGGCAGCAGGCAGCTGAAGTGTCACAGCTCGTTGACATATGGAGTAAACATGGTTTCTTCATCGGAACCAGCGGTTTGAGGAGCGTTGGGATTGGCCAAAAAGTAAGAGATATCACTATACCAGTGGAATGGCTCAGTCAGCAAACTGTCCCGAGGGAGTTAAGAAATCATGAAATACTTTAATTGTATGTGATATTATTAGCAATGTCCGATTTCCTCCAACGTTTGGTATGCCTTACAAACGGTCCTGAGCCTAAGTTCCGAATCGAATCGAATGCACAAACGATCTCCAACCTGAGCCGCATTAAACATCACTCCATAATTGAACACTTCCCCCACTCTCCCTCTCTCTCTCGGTACTTTCACTTTAATGACCCCGTGTCCAAACTGATGTTCGTCAAGTCGATGTATTGCCGTGCGGAGAGGAGGGGGTAGGTTAAGCAAACGCCTGCTAGTACAGATAACTCTCCGTACATCAAAGCCCGGGACTCAAACGAAATGGACGGCTGGCACCACACTGCATCCATCAGTGACGCTTTCTCCCCACTGTGCTTAGAAATAAAAACCGGAATTCGCTCCATATTTTTCTAACCTCACTTCGTGCTCGTGCTGTTCGTGAGAGCTTCGCTGTACCTTGGGGGGAATGAGATTTTTACTAAGGAACGTGGAGAAATAGGAACACAATAAAAAAAAACATGTGCCAAAGTAAAAAGGTCAAAATGTCAAAAGGCATTCCATAGACCACTGCTGCTCAACAGAAATCAAAGCCTCCTCAAGTAGACTAAAAACATAACACAACAACAAATCATGTACCGCTGCACACCGAACCACGTCGGCAGTCTCGAAAAAATAGTTTCTAATCACGCTTTTGCAATGTTTTATTGCTTGGCCACTCCCCTCGGGGGAGGAGGCTGTTCCACTTACAATATCCAACAGACACGTGCCCCCAGCAATCACTTCTTTTCGATCTCGAAGTCGAAGACTCTTAAAAAACGCTGTGTTATTGTAGGTTTTGGGAAATGGAAAAGGTGAAAATTGATACCACCTGGCGGCGAGTAATAGGTGCTCCACTCCACGGCTTCTTGCGGGGAGATGACATTTCACTTGTAAGGACACCGTTTTGATCGTGGGTGCTTGGTGCTACGGTAAAGCCAGTATGCTGGCGCACTCAATCTACAGTTGATGTGTTTAGAATAACTTCATCCAGCCGAGTACAAGGTAACCAGAATTATTTGAAAATATGTTTGAAACCGTCAAAAAATTTGACGGATTTGAAACTACATACTACATTTATGGGACTGACTAAAACAAAATGGCAAACCATAAAACATTCATTAAACGTATTAAAAAGTTTTAGGTAAGTCGTCAACAACTTCAACAGACGGGTTCAATACTGAGCATGTTGTAAAAAGAATGTATTATTGATAAAATCTTTATTACTAGAAAATCTACAGTCTCCAGCAATCGCAATCATCCTATTTATAACCTCGAAAGCGGGTTTGGAATGAACATCTATCGTGGAACCATGCCAAAGCTTGCAGACGACGGCTGTGATTTACAACCGATTGGAATAAAACCATTGTGCAGGTAACACTGATATAAGGCGACACCGCTCTGGACTATGACATGTTATCAGAGTGGACCGCTTTGCAGGATTAAGCATGCGTGTTATCCAGTAAGTAGTAGACGCAGCGAACGTGCTAAAAAAAACTCACCTCTTCAGAAGTTGTCAGACATAACCTTTAATATTTTAACAACAAAATAGGTTCCATAATTGAATTATCAGTACAAGCAAACCACCTTCGGCAGGCGGCTAGGTGCGGTTCACACCAGGTGACCACCACTATCTGCATTACCAAGTGCTGCGGTGTGCGTTTATTGCGCTTATGCCTCCTTCCCCTATCATTATCAGTGTGTCACAATGATTCACCGTCATTCGTTCTTCCAAGCCATACCTCGTCCACCTTAGTCCAATTCGTAAGAAATAGCAACCGTTTCCATCGCAAAGCACTAGATCCAGTTTGGAGGGGGGCCGCACGCGGGCAAAGCTCTAACGACGGATGTGCCCTTTAATCATTGCCTCGTTTCGCTTTCGCTGGAATGCGTACGTTAGGTACGTTCTTCCAAAACCGTGTACCGCGTGATCGTGACCTGTAACACCTTTGCCGGCGTGCCGGTGTGTATTGTACGACGGGCCATAATCTCTATAGGATTTGAAATGGAACAAAAAAACAACCCCAAAGCCCACGATATCGGAGTGGAGTGGATAGCGAAATATGGGCAAAATTATCTCCCCCTCTCGGTACTACGGCACTACGGAGTTGTGAGCGATTTATTTACCCACTTCCTCGTGCTCGTGTCGATCGGCAGCTGACCTTTCACAGGTCTATTGGGCAAATTTCTTACGTCCAGTAGTAAGTACACCCCGACGGCTACCCTTATTACTAACCATTTATCAAAAGCAACCAACTCCACCGACAGACACCAGAGTTAAACACTGCGGTTTCGAATCGAATTTCCTACCGCTTTTCTGTGTTGCGTGCGTTAAGCTAAGGTGCCCTTTACCGGTCCCCGTCACGGAAGTGTGGTGCCACGTGGATACCTCCACCTTCGCAGCGTTGGCAAAATGGAATGAAGTAATTTCACATAATTAGCACGGTGAGCAGTGGTGTGGTGGAGGCCATTTGCTCTGGAGGATGTAAATGGACGTTGCCGGTGATAGTGTTCCGGAAGTCAGTGCCGATAGCTTCAATTTATATGCCAACTATTCGAAGCTACTTAGCGTCCGCCATCTGGTAACGCCCGTCATTATTTGATAAGCCACAAAATATTTGCTATAAAATTCCTACGCGTCTTCAAAGCGATATTGTTTTTAAACGCTTTAACCTTCACGCACTGGTATGTCTTCGACAGACAAAAAAGAAAAAAAAAGATTTTCAGCGCTTTGGTTTTCTTTTGCTGGCTAACAAAACAATTCCAAAGAGAAAAACACGCGATTAAATTCATACGTCAAATTTATTTACATGACGCTCTTGCGTTGGTTGGCGTTATCCAACACCGTCATCATAACACTTATTTTTTCATCTTTTTCCCATTGTGAACGTTTTTTCTTCTTCTTTTTAGGTTAGGCCATTAAGGATTTGAATTTGTAATGTCGTAATTTACGATTGAAAACGACGGTAGAGCAAAAAACGCGATAAACAAAACACGCATCGCGAACTACAACAACCCATATGGAGTGGGTAATTCGGTTTGACGAAAAACCCTCGAGCCCCTGACCTACATTAACTGAGGCTTTAGGTTGTCCCTGTGTGAAGTCAGCACGGTTGATAGTGTTGCAGAGTTGCTGGGTGGTAGACAAGCCAGTGAGACTGAGACTGAGAGAGAGAGAGTAAAAAAACCGACCTCGATAAAACGCCTTTCCGTGCGGGAAGTTTAGGGCCACAAAGAAAGGCCACAACGGGGAGGAGGCTACAAAACGAATGGTGGAGTGGCATGTTGTGTTGCAGCAACGATGTCCGAAAAACTTTCACTCGATTGGAGAAACCAAGGCAAGTATGCGTTTGAGCTAACGCAAATATTTGTGGGAAAGATAACAGCCTTTATTTCTTAGCTGAGTGAGGTTCTACGATTGTTAGTCTAGATCTGCCACGTTTGGATGATTGGGTACATCCTCAAAGTGTGGATACTCAAGCCTGACCACTAAATAATTTCTATATTTTTTACGATACTAGTACTCGTATCTTTCGAAGTCCATTCCAAAGCCGGCTCATTCGAAGTCCATGGCATAAGAACCAGGTGCGATTCAAGATATAGGAAGTTTGCTCTCTTGAGTCCTTATTTTATTGCGTCAATTTATAAGGTCCTGGATAGAGTAAATCATCCTCGACTCTAGGATTTAACTTCCGGAGAACATCTTCTTCAAATACAAAAATCTTTACCCTCCTCTAAAGCTATCCAAGTCTGCGAGTTGAAGAGATACATGAACTTAGAGGAAGCTGTTTCACCATGTTGTACTTTGTATTCTCCATTGCCTACCGTGTTCAAAGTTGGTCCAACTTTCCAATACATTTTAGCGACCCCAAAGCAAAACAAATCCCGTCTCACAAAACCAAGCAGGAATAGCTCGCAATTAATTCCACAGCCACCTTCGTTGCTCTACAAATCAAAGGACATCGGACGTTCTGATCGCTCTCGGCTTTATTTTTTCCCCAACCCTACAGTGCTCGAAACAATCACCGGAGCCGTTCAGCCGTACAGACAGCCGCACACACCGTGGTAGTAAGCGATCGTGCAAAGCGCAAAGGATCGAGGATCAAATTTCGTATTCCCACCGGTGCTCACTTTGCACAAAATGCATAACAAAACACCGACGGAGCAGAACCAGAACAACAAACACTTGATGTCCGTGAGCAGATGAAGCCCACACGAGATCTTCCGATGTCGTGGCCGCACACTTATGCACTCTCAATGAAGTGCATCCGGAGGGTAGGCCAAAGCAAAAATCACGGTTGACTTACAGCACCGAAACGACGCTCCATTAGGTTTCCTTCTTCCAGAGCGGTGAACGACAGCGGATAATCCCACCTCAAGATCCGGTTAAGCCGTTTGGACATGTTTTCTTCTGTTTATTTTTATTTTTTTGCTGGATACATTGAGGGAGGTAGTATCAATGGCTTTTGGGGGATATATACCCTTTTGGTAAGGAATATGCCGATGCCGCCGTCGCCGTCACGGCTCAGCGATAAAAATACTCAACAGTGCGGAGGGCTGTGGAGTAGCAGCTCGCTATCGATAGCGTCGACCCCGACGAGGGGTTAGGGGATCCCAATTTATATTCCCCCGGCTCGCCCCGGACGCCTGAGCGATATCGGATTTCATATGCGCGCGCCCAGCTCGGTTCCCGATAGTGAGTGAATTCGAAATCGAGGCCACAACACCATGCGCGCCCTTTCAGCGGAGCCGATGGAAAGGAAAAAGTGAATAACCTGTACCCATTAAGATTAAAGTACTTCTTTGGTGAATGATTGGTAGCAACAAGTTCCCTTCGCGACATGTTTGTAGCATCGGGCGGGAATAAAGCAGTTTGGTATGGCTGTATTTAATTTAAAGCACTGTTTGATGGCCAGTTCGTCGTTTCAAATGCAGCGCGAAGTAAACGATCCAACAGGATCATTAATTCAATTGAAGCAGCGCAATATGAAGCCATAGACACCGTCGTTTCAAGAAAGCGAGATAGTCGCGGTGGTCGAAAGAACAATATTTTCATGCCCAAAGACCTTGAACTAGGCTGCATGTGTACCTTCCCCTTGTTCTTCGCCACCGAGGGAAGCGACAGCGGACCAACCGGACCAAACTCATCGATTGGCAGGCACCACACTAGGAGGAGGGCTGGGGGATGACCCTCGAACGTTGGGGTGACCTCTTCTCTTCCGACACCGCTCCACCTCCACAGTCCAGACCGCCCATCGGTCCAAAATGTTTATAAATAGTACCACCAGCGACTGCCGAGGCCCACATCGTGCGAAAAAAAAAACGGCGAGCGAAGCACACGAAACCACCGAACCGGAGAGTGCAGGTTTGGGTACGGAGCTAAGGTCCAGCACATACAGACACGGGCGCAACAGTATCAGAGCCAAGCCAAGGGCATCAGACACGGCGTGTACCACCTTCGCAGTGCTCCACCTTCGCTTGCGCAATGAGCGAAAACAAAAAAGATCGAAATGGAATAAGAGAACGCGCCAACGCCGGCACGGTTACTTACGCTTCACAGTAGGGTAGTTTGTTGAATCCTTTGTACGTCTTCATGTTCAGCGTCATGCCGCACTCGTGACATTTGAAGCACGTCTTGTGCCAGGTCTACGGATAGGGGAACGAAAAATAAGGAATTATTTCGTTAGTGCGGTGTACGTTGCAATGGCAAAGGTAATTCTTCACTAAAATGTCTTACTACTACTATGTTTTACCACTACTACTCGTTCACCAAGAGAACCTCCGCTGTCATCGTTTAAACTAAACGTGTATGTATAAATATTACAAAATATGTTTTATTATAAAAAATACAGTTAATAAAAAATCACCCTACTCTTCGTCGTTATCGAAGAACGAGTACGTGTTGGAGTAACCCGTATAACGCTGTGGACAGTGTGAACGTGGGATACACTTGTTTTCGTGCATCACCAGCCCATAGTTACACACGCAGGTCGGTGGTCCGGTGTAGCTTTCCGCACAGCGCACCAACCGGCAATCGGTCGTACAGCTGTCCACACAGCACGGCCGGTACGGTCGAATACTAGCTCCCGGTGGGCACACCGGCGGACACGGGCGCTCCGTTCGATAGCACGGTGGAGCCGATGTGGTCGTCGGACACTTCCCCGGACACTCGGACGGTAGAATGCAGCTTCCCTCGTGCAGCACGTACCCATCGTTGCAGACGCAAGTCGGCGGCCCGGTACAGGCCGCTATGCAGAAGATCGTGCTGCAGTCGTTATCGCAGGTTGGCTGGCAGCAAGGCGTGCAGGGACTGTAGTGTGCATTGGGTCCGCACACATTGATCGGCTCCTCGACCGGGCATTTCTCTCGCGGAATGCAACACCCTTTGTGTCGCACGAATCCATTGTCGCAGGTGCAAACCAACGGCCCCGTTGGAGGTTGCGCCGGACAGAGGACGGCCGCGCAGGTTTCCGTACACGTCGGCTCACAACAGATGGGCGACGGCCGTTGGATTTCGTTCGGAGGACACACGTCGAACGGGGAGACGGTCGTCGATTCGCACGGTTTCGGTGGACAGGGACGCACGGGACGGTACAGATAGTTCGATCCGAGCGACAGGTTCTGCGACTGCGACATCATCGAGTACGGCTGCGGGTGGTGTGATCTCAGCTGAGGGACATCATTGTACCGGCTTACACCGTAGAACGTGCGACCGCATGGTTTCGGTGTGATCGGTGGACATTCCGTTGGCGGTGCTGTCGGTGCGGGACACTCGCACTTCTCGATGCAACAGCCATTGTGACGTACGTAGCCGGGCTTACACACGCAGGTCTCCATCGGGACACCGCTCGGAGTTGGCACACAGTCATTGTCGCACGTTGGCTCGCAAACCGGCGGACACCACAGCAGTACCTCGTTCGGTGGACAGCACTCTACAAGACAAATGTACACACAGATTACATCGAGCTCATGGATCTTTTCCAGATGAAAATACTTACTCTGTTCGTACGAGCGACGAGCTGTGGTCAAGCTTGGCATACATCCTGCCAGCACCAACGCCACCGATACCGAAAACACAAACCGGACGTTGGTGTCCATTGTGAAGAAACACCCAAAGAACTCTGACCACTGACCAGAGCAACCGTTCCACTTTATACCCGCTCCTTAGTATCACCCGCTCCCCACCGGAAGCACCACCGAAAAATGATACCTGCCCTATCGGAATGTCGTGTGCGCTCGCCGAAAACATTCTACGCCTGGAAAAATCAGCAAAGGGCGCTGACCATAAAAAACACCCCGTCCTGCGTCGTGCGTGCCGGACAGTGGCAACTATTTCGGCGTCAAGTTTGCTACAATGTCCACGAACTCTTGTAACGTACACTATTTCGTAACGGCGTGCGCCTCCGGTAATGCAAACATTGCGGTAGGTCCCGGGCATTTGTTGCCACCGGGTGTCCGCAGTATCAAAATAACTTCCGACGCATACGGCCGTAAGCCGTCGAACATTTGGAAGTATACACGGCGATAAATGGTTAGAGTTAAGGGACCTTTAGTGCGCGTCTTGGTGTGGAAGTATTATGACATCTTGCTATCAAAGCATCACACGTGCTGATCGCGTTGCTGCTGCTGCTGCATCGAATAAATTCCGCATTCAAAACCCAAACACCGCAGACAGGTTATCTTCCATTTTTCCAAGTTATTGTTTCCTCCACTTCAACTCGCGATTGCCCACAACCCTAGCGAAAAAAAAAACAACGACCTCTCGACGAGGCAGTGCATGATTTCTTCAAAGGCCAATTATATATTGGCAGTGCATGTTGCTCAACCGTTTTGTTGCCGACGATTTATTGGCCGAAAATAGTCTAGAAGTTTTATGAAATTAGGCCGTACGGCCACCGACGTAGACCCAAACCCAACCCGCTGGAGTTTAGCCCGATGGCGCAAAACGATGCCCTCACGAAAGGTTATCAATCACTGCAATAAACATGGAGGCACGAGCGATGAAAAGGCACACTATCGACCAAGAAAAAAAAAACTGTACAACTTTAGCGCTATTAGCAAACATCAATCGCATGATCACAGCGAAAGTGTAGAATAACAGCGCCACAATCAATGTTTTGCTGAGTAATTGCTAAGCAAACTGTGAGTCTTTCTTAGAGTTCTCAAGAATTTTGATATAGATAACACGAAAAAACGGTATGGATCGTTTTATGCTCTGTACAACCGCAATAGACATAGGCATGCTACCGAACGAATCTGACTCGAAGGCCCATATTTATTGACTGCAAACAACTTATTAAACCGAACACGCGACGGCGATAAAAGCGATGCATTCATCGGTAAGCATTATTGTACTAATTCTTCTTCTTAAAAAAAATCTTACTCCAAGGACTATAAATCGCACAAAAAATAAAAGTGCGCAAACTTGTAGTTCTTCAATTTGTGAACTTCCTCGGTAACAAACTTGACCCATCAAATAAATAAAAACTTTTCCAACGAAAAGCTTTAAGTAATCCGTTTTATTGGATATTTGCTGATAGGTTTTAGTGCACATATCCGAGAACCTTGTCCTCATCCTATCGCGTTGTCCGCATCGAGTTACCCTCTGTATCCATCAGCCACAACCGGATGGGAACGGTAGTGTTGCATTATTTCAACAACCCAACTTGGATACTTTACCACCACAATCATGACTAATTCA
Organism: Anopheles punctulatus; assembly: GCA_000956255.1. Taxonomy (NCBI): domain Eukaryota; kingdom Metazoa; phylum Arthropoda; class Insecta; order Diptera; family Culicidae; genus Anopheles; species Anopheles punctulatus. The sequence goes on from JXXA01019152.1 coordinate 10,768, forward strand.
ACCATAACGAAATCGTCTACACACCCGAGGCACGTCTGTCTGGGTCTCGACGGTAATTAATGGAAATGGAAAGTGAAATAGTGTCATGTACACCCGCCAGCAAAACGCTTCCGATAGAGTCGCCAGCGGACATGATGTCCATAGTGGCTGATGTACGCCTGCCATATCCGTTTACGTAACTGACAGTCCAAAGCACACACACGAGCACGCATAGGAAGATAGGCTACATTTTACGATGACCGAAATCATCAGGCAATAAGAAATGGTGGTGTTGATGAGGGACCAACTACTAAATACTTGTCTTACGCCATGAACCAGGAAGATGTCTTTTCCACCAAAAATGGAAACACTAGCGTGGAAGTAGGAGGCCGTGCCGTTTGCGAGGATGAGGACTTTGAGTGATGATATCCGTCAGTGTACGGACTACGTTGGATGTGTTATTGCAGTTGATTGCAGCAATGCAACTTTCTCTCTTACACGACGAAGAAATCGAGCTGGCTTTTCCTCCCGACCGACCGACCGACCGTCCGCCCACCAGCCTCCCTGCCTCAACAAGCTTCCTAACTCGTTGACGTTTAGCGGGGCTCCGTTTTGTAATTTGGAATTTTACTTGAAGGGCCGGCCTGTCATGACGAATGGATCCCGGATGCCCCCGGTTGGACGGGTGGAGGTTGAAAAAAAAACGAAAATCTTGTGACGATGCCCCTCCTCCCCCGTCCCCTTTTCATGCGAGCGGCGCCTTAGGGCTTAGGGCCACGCGAATGCCTTCAAGTGCTTGCCCAGACAAAAGGCACGACAAATTGCAGCCATCACCACGGAGCACGATCGAAGCGCTAGACGATCGAACACACGGTAGGGCCCTGCGCCCAGGGCACGACAATTTGACGAGCCGGAGTCCGTTTGGCTCCGTTCGGGAGGGGGAGGGGGGGGAGAAAAAAAAGGAAAGTGACAAGAAATGCGCTGGAGAGAGAGAATGGCGCTACCATACGATGGAGAAGACAAAAACCGTATTTCTTCCAGCATCGTAATCCCCCCTCCTCACGCGGATTCAGCTCGTCGCAGACACACAACTGTTGCCGATTAAAACATTCCGGTCCGTACGTCGGTGCCGGGCGAGCGGGAAAACGGGGAAGACGAGGAAAAGCGCAACCCCGTGTGCAAGGGGTCATATTGCATCCGGGTGGATTATTATTCAGGCTCCGAAAAGACCACCGCAAGCCAGACGGCACCATCGCAGGTCAGCGGTGAAAGTATGCGCGGTCTCCTCTTGATTACAAACGACACCAATCTCCAACAACAACAAAAAAAAAACGCCAAAAGATCGGCGTGATGTAACACCGTCGTCACTTGTTGCCCCGTGCGATGAGATGCAAATACGGGCTCGTGATTAACCATCATTTAATGCTCATAAACTATTTTTGCGACACCGAAAGAAGGGCTTACATAAAGCTCTTTTTCCGTTTGCGTTTGGAATTTCTACACTCTTCTCCACGACTGTGGGGCAGCAGTATCTACGTACATTTACTACCCCCACTAAACGGAACACCCAACCGGACGTCTTCCAAGGTCTAGTGTCTTGGAAATGCGCGAGCTTGAATTATTAATGGCAGCAGGAGGCGAGTGCCAAATTAAAACAAAATTCGTTTTTAATCGTGTGAACAGTGGCAGCAACCAACAAACGGCAGCGAGGTGAATTGTTTATACGCGTGTTTGAATGTCCAAAAAGTACACGAACCGATGCCTGCCAAACCAATTAAAAACAAATATTTAATATAAAAAAAACACAGAAGGCTATAATTAAACCAGCGCTATATTTTTGCTAAGCTACCATTGTGTGACGTCAATTAAACTTGCTATTCAACGCTTAATTAACGAAGAATCGAACGCCACCACCAGCAGCAGGAAGTCAACGTCACAATGGTCACAAAAGGAAGATAACTCTGTAACAAACTGTCAAACGGGGTCAATAGATGTCAGGGAAGCTTTAGCAGCAACTGCTACACCCTCCTGACAAATTCAAGTTCAAATTGTGTACCAACTTTTGCTGTCTTTGCAGATCAACCCCAAGTTCCCGCGCTGGACCCAGCGATCCGTTCCGGACGACCAATCAAGGGGAAACATCCGGAGTGGGGAGAAAAAGAAGAATAATAAGAAGAAGAAGTCCACAGTTACGCTCGATTGCACTGAAAAAAAATGCGTTCCAACAGTACGACAAAATACACAAACGCACACACTCGAGAGAGAGACCGTGCGAGAGTCGAAGGTGTATTAATGTATACTTGGCTGGCGTGCGCTTGCCCCAGAGCAGCAGATCGAACAGGTCTGCCACACACGGTTGGATCGTTTGAAAGCGATCTTAACGTCGGCCGAGAGATGGTCCACCAAAACCGGTCTTAAAGAGCGTCCCATGAGTCCGCGGAACAAATGGCGCACAGGAGAGGTTCGCATATCGGACGCGTGTGTTGGTTTTATTCGCTACCTCTGCGGCGAGTTGACTCCGTCGGGGATTGAGGAGCAGCTCCCTCTATCGGAGCGCGAGCCAGTTTGCCTCACGGCGCCCGATGACCTTGCCAGTTTGCCACCCCTTCTACCGAACAGGCCAGCCTGGAGTGTGAAACTAGCATTAATGTACGGATTAACGACATTAAGCAGACGTTGCTCTGCGAGTGAATATTATTACCGGATAGAACAAGAAAGTCCACCGCACTGCAAGCAAGAAATGTAAACAAAAAAAAACCTGGACCATATCTTCTCGCTCTCTCTCCATCTCCACAACGCGTTCCACGAAAGGAACTTTCATCGTAGTTGCGTAATGAGCCGCAACTCGACGATACTACATGCACAGCCCGTGCTTGTTTAGGCTTGCACACTCTCCTTCCAGCCAGGTGGGTGCGTTTGTAAATGTCTCGAGGCTTGCCGCCAATTAAATTAATGCATATTATAAACAATTTCCATTCCGGCGACGGCGGAGCGTGCAAAGCGCGGGATGTGCTCACACTCGACGGGTTTATGGATATACTTAAACACCACCTTCTGCTCCACGCACCGGCTCCTATGAATTGTTGTAATTATTTGCCTGCTCCTTCCAGCCGTTTGCGTAATAACGACCGGGGAGGACCCTCCGGTCGTACTCGCGGACTCGATGATCCTCTCCCGATCAGGTCTAGTCCGTCGCCAGCAGGCCAACAACTACCAAGGCAACTGCTGCTGAACTGCTTTCGGTTTCATGACGATCTTGCTCGGCGGCAACTTTTCCATTTCTGTACGACGCAACGCACGGCGCGAGTCTTGGTTGCTCTCCGAGAGACGTAGCAGCCAGGTGACCTTATTTAATCTGGATTTTTTTTCCTGTCTCCGGTATTGATTTTTTAAAACAAAACTTTTATATCCATTCGCTGGGTGAAGTTATGTTTTTTTAGCTGTCCAATCCAAATCCAAGCTGTGGCTCGGGAGACGTTGGAGTGGATGGAATCGAACAAAATGATCAACCGATAAAGCTATCAACGATGGACGTTGGACGGGCTCTAATCAACCCCCGACCCACCTTCCAAAAACGAAATCGAAAGCAAACGCGGAACTAAGAGCACGTCTCGAAATGCGTTCTGTCTTAATGAAATTCGAACGACACACGTTGGCTCACAAAGCAAAAAAAAACGTAAAAAAAACAGGACCGTTACCGCTGGATCGGTGTCGATCGTGTGTGTGTGTGTGTGTGTGTGACGACACTGGAATGTAAAATATTCAGCGATAAAAATTCCAACGAACCCCCTCATAATCATCGTCATTATCATCGCCGTCGCTGACCGGCGGCATAAGACCGGCTGCGTGAACAAAATTGTCACGTTCGATCGCGCATGTCGAGTGCGAACTCCCGAAACTTTACGGCACAACCGGCACGGACACCGTGATCGTGACAGGCAGACGGCAGCATGACAGAAACGAGAAAAAAAACACACACACATAATATGCTTCACCAAAACGAGAGCGATCGAAGACGCGGAAGGGAACAGGTTTGGTCAATTGTTAATGGCGGGGTAAATGTTTTATCATGGCAACATAGTAGCGGCACTAAGAAAATGGATTTTTCATGTAGGTTAAAGAAAGAGGAGGAAAGCGATGGGATAAAAAAAATGCGACCACTGCTTACATTACAATGAAAAATATTGAATGCTAACTTTGGTTAGGAAAACGTATCGAAAAATGCACGATACGAACTACAAAGTTAAAAGGAAGTAACACTCCCAACACCACTGATCACAATATCAATTGCTTTGACCGTACCGGCTTTTAAGGGCGTAAAATTAATTTTTTCAACCAATTCGATACCATCCACGCAACAACAATGGTGCGCTATTAAGAAAACCCACACCATGACCGAAACCCGCAAACAAACGATTCGTCCACAGAACCCCTGCTAAATCGGAAACCGAATGCAGCTGCACCGCAGGCGGATGACCTCTGGTCTGGCCGAACCCGAACCATTCCCCTAGTGCGGATCAATATACCGCCACCGACCGGTGGTGACAGCGATTTATGCCATCACCAAACAGATGTCACAGCGCGAGTGAGCGCGAACGGGGTGCCAGCCGTACCCATATGCTTCAGATCGTGCTTAGAATGCGTCCCAGTTTCCCCAAGTGATGTAGAATGTGCCGCCTCATCATCATTCACCATCGGCTCGACTCTGTCCGTGTGCATGGACAGCACGTTCGAGATCGATCGCCCATCGGTGCGGTGTGTCCAGCAGAGATCTTACAACAGCGCAGCAGGCACGTCTACTCAAGGTGAACACGACGGCTAAGTGCAACAACAACAACAACAAAAAACGCCACCATGTTCGCGTTTCCAATAAATCTCCTCATCGATCGACCGCGACTGCGTCTAGTGATCTAATCCTCCAGCGCAAATAGTCTAGAACCAAGAGAGCTGGAACCGTTTCCAACACCAGCAAGATGACGTTACCAGCTTCCACCTCCCAAGCAAGCAAACACATTCGCGCATTACGTCATTTGCGTGCGTTCTGCGTTTTGCAAGTCTCGCCCCACGTCCGGAATGTCAAGCTCGCCGCGAGCTGATGTGTGAGTATGTGTGGAGTGGTTAAATTTGCTGCGACCCGTTCGCCGATCGTGGTTGATTGTTGCCGTGCAAATAGTGCCTGAGATCATCATTGCCGCATCATGAGCAATTTGTCCGTACACTGGAGCACATCTGTTCGGTGATTACAGACTCACGGGAACCTTTTGGGTTGGGTTATGATTCATTATCGATCTGCGCTCAGTGCTGTACTCCATATTAGGGGATGATCCAATGGAACTAAACATCTGGAACGAACGAGCGATTGCAAGCAAAAGCACGACACACGGTGCAGAAATTATAGAACGCAAATATTTTATCGCATCGCCCAATTTAGGTGCTCTCTTTCGCACTTTAGGGTGCTGCACAATTGCTGAAAATTGCTCTCATCCCTCAGCTCTAGCAGCTTCTGGCTGATGCTGTGATTACGGTTTACTGCCGGTGAGCTACAGCCGGAGCATGAATCCGCACGAACGTCACGACGAATCGGACGTTGTGACCGAGAACTCCAGAAAAGGAAGTTCTTCATTCGCGCGGCAATAAAAACCGAATTCGCCGAACGATCCGAATCTAATGCGCGCACTTGGAATAGGATATTGCGCATCAAAAGAATGCTCCTGAAAGAATGAATCATAAGACATGGTCGCCGTGTGCTTAAGCGGATGATTCAACGTGAAACTTGCGGAACTGAATTAATACGCCCAGCGTTAATTCCGTTTCGGGCGCGACACGTGCCGATGGCATGCACAATAAAAGGGAAGCGAGTACAATATAAATGATTATGATTCACGTTGTACGTGTGTATGTGTGTGTGACTTCCCCGAGGGGGGCTTCTAGGCATAGAGTTCTTTATTCTTACGATTCTCCGAAAGATCCGAACCCGTTCCATTCCCGGTGGATAAGTAGCAGTTGCGTTCCGTCGCCTCCGTCTACGGCTATAAATAATCGCGACGCGTTGAGTGCACTGTTTTCATCCCGAAAGCTGTATGCTCCGTTAAACAGAGGCATGCTCTTTGGCCCTCCTTTGGCCCGCTGCAGCAGCAAAGACACGCGATCAAATGTCGTGCCACTTGGGGCGGCACTATTCGGAATGCAATCCCTCGTGCTTGCCGGAGAAGGAAGTATATTTCCTGCCAGTGTGTTCCTTCCCCGACCGAACAGTCTCTCCACGTACAGTGAAGATGCCTATTACTGGATCGCTAAAAAGAGAACCTCCAACAAACAGATGATCTCACATCTTGCGGATCTCGATCGCATCAGCTCCGAAGAATAAACCTTCCCCGGTGCGGGATCTTATCTGGCAAGATTTTGGAAGCGAAGCACACGCTAATCATCCAATAAACGAGGCTTGAAATCGATGAAAACGGTGTGCAACCGGCCGTGCCACGTTTAACTGACCACCCATCATCTGTTAGGGTGGCCTTTCGAGTAGCACGAAAAGTAGAAACAATTCTCACCTCTGGTACGCAAGCATCATCACCAGCTGCGAAAAAAAATTAACCGGGAGCATTTGGGGAGGAGAGAACGCAGAAGATAGCAGCTGACAGCCTAGGGAACCGAGGAAGCGCACAAAGAAAACATACCGTTTCGCTATTTCCATCGGTTCGGTTTTTCCACGGCACTGCCGCTGCAACGCTGCTGCTGATTTATTTTCCTTTCTCCCCCGGTGCCCATCATCACCATGTGACCATGACCGTCGCCGTCGTTCCGTTTGGATGCTTGCAATGAATGGGGGACCATTTGGAGTTTGTTCTTTTTGCATCTTCGAACCCGAGCTGGGCGCGAAGAAAGGCAAGTTGCGGCACTGCACAAGGAACTTGAAAGTAGCAAAATGGAACTATTTTTTCTGATGCCGGCGCAAAACCCAACATTTACCAAATTCGTATTCGCATGCTGAGACAACACAGGTATTTGCTTACAAAGGCACAACACTTATTCTAGTCGATAAGATAAGCATTTCTTGCAATGATATCTCAGCAATTTATGAGAGAAACTAACTGATCTACTAAATATCCGACCAGCAAAAGAGGATTATTTAGACAAATGGTGAACTAATTATGATGCAAGCAAAGGAAGGCTAAAGATGTGTAATTCCTTTACGAACAAAAATTAAATTGATTAGTATACCAAAACTTTGGACACACAATAATGCAATAAAAACAAACATGCTTCATTTCGCAATGAACAATAGCGATAGCATAAAAAAAAACATGGAGTCCAGATTATCGAGATTGGCCATCTATTCGTATGGTCCATGTGTTTTTATTTGTTTTTATTTTTATTTTTATTTTTTTTGTAGATTAGAACTAAAATCTGAAAAATTTAACGCAATAGAATATATAATCTAGTGCGTTAAATTGTTTCGATTTTAGTTCTAATCTACCAAAAAGCAAAGATTGAACATTATTACTATTCGCTTTGTACAAATGATTTCCCTACCATTTCTTTGCACCTTAAATCTGACATATTATGCAAATGTTGTTTAAGATTGCAAAATTTAATTTCTCCATTGAATACAGAAAAGTTATGACCTGCCATTCTGTCACGCGTGCAAAAACAGTCGTCTACCTTCCTTTGAAGAAAATTTACTAAAAAATGCTTCAATCATTATTACACCTCTGACCAATGTGTAACTAACATTTATCGCAAGCTAACTGGATTATTAACGATCTCGACTTAGAGCACCAAGCGTGCAAAAGAAAAACAAAATAAATGCACCATGCTGCCAGTTGAAAAATTAGTCTGCGAGCGCTCGTAGAAGGCCGGTAAACATGGGAATTTCCATTTCCTTCTCCAACGGGCGTCCCCCAACGGGGTTGGGTGGCAAATGCAAATGATAAATGCACCATGCAGTAATAGACGGTTGCCGCGCATTTCGCATCGGATCTGAACCCGTTCCCGCACCCCGCAGTATTTGCATTTGCACAAACGTTTGGATTGCAGTAACTGCAGTGCCCCTTCCACAAAACCGCCATGGAAAACACATGTTTTCATAATTGTTTTATTACGTGAAACGAACAAAAAATGCAACACTAAAAAAACCCCCCGTACGATGTTCGGTTTGTTCAGCTCGATCAGCAAACGATGTGTAACAAACGGTCGGTATGCTACCATCACCCACCGCAACATAGTCCCACGTGCAGCATGGGAAGATACCTCTTCGGTCCCAACAACAACACACCCATCGAGCGCATGTGAGGAAACGCGTTATTTACAGCGTACGGCGAACAAAAAAAAACAACAACTCGCAATGTCCAGGGTCGACCCCCTGTACCGGCATTCCTTCCCCCCGGGCCGGGCGGGTGGGTTCACGTGAATTACTTCAGCATAAACATAAAAAAGAAATAAAACTGCAACATACACCCAACGCGTCGAATAAAACTGCAACAACTAGCGCTTTTCCGAGCGATGCAGCAGTAGCAAAACAATACCTCGTGGTGCGGAGGGTGGTTTTAATGTAGGTGGTATTGGGGTGGGCCGTATTTTCGCATATGGTAAGCACAAATTTTGCAACTCGCACCTCCCCTCTACGTCGCCTAGTGGTTCCGAAGGTCGAACAACAAAAGCACAGATTGCAATGTTTTTTTGTTTTGCCAAGTAACCTAAAAAGAGTTAAGCAAAACAAAACAAATTTTTTTTTACGTTAAAAAAACAGTCTGACTCATACACCTGACGGTGAGCAGGTTCCAAAATGGTGAAGGTGACCAGCACTAAACTGGCAATTTGCTCCTCGTATCACATGCCCCTCCAGATCATTCTTTAGATGTGACTTGCTCTTATCTTATCAGTCGCGTGTGTGTGTGTCCTTACAAACACGTGTCTGTTTTCGCGACTGATTTATTTCTATCACATGATGTGACAGCTCTCGGAAGCAAAGCGAAGCGATTATTGATTGTGGCAGCTCTTTTTGGAGCAGCAAACATTTTTCCGAATATGTGAGCGTAGTAGGCCGTCCCCTAAAACCACACATCAACCCTCAGTAACCTGCGGCAACGACTAAACACACAAAAAAACGTGTTAACTTCAAAGACCTTCTCAATGATGGACGGTTTTTTTTGTTTACCCTTATCTCTACACCAGGTATTTCCGGAATTCAAACCGATAAACACACACTTTGCGCTGCAATTTGCGCATGATCATTCTCGAGGTATGACGTCACCTAAACACACACACACACACACACACACACATACTTCAATACACGGCTGCGTTCCTCGTCGATCGGTGCGTTGAAATCGTCCGAAGCAAGCGACGAGCGATGGAAAGGAAAATGGGGAATTTAATCCCACCATTTCCGGCCAGATCAATTGACCAATTCCCGGTGACATTTCCATCCTCCGCCAGTTCGCTTTTCGGTCCCCGCATTCCAGAGTGTTTAAAAAGCCCCGCACGATCAGGGCACTGGAGATGAGCCTGTGTTTGTACACGACGCGATCGAGATACGCGCGCGCCGTTTCACGCACACCACCGCACACGCCCTCGCTTCTTCGCACCAATCTTCTCGCCAAGATGCTTGACGATCTCGACGAGCAGTCTCAGACACACGCACACACATGCAAACATTACACACGCAATACGATACGCTAGAATATAAAATATCACACACTGCAGCAGCAAGAGCAGGGCCTTACCTTGTCCAAACATTTCAGCTCCTCGATCGGGTAGACCACCTTCTGGCAGCGGGCACAGGATTTATTCATCTTGACGGCAGCTTGGAACACGAACAAATAAACGCACAATTACGCTCTTCTCGAATCACTTGCAAGAACGACACACGCTAGGCTTTTGCTTGTGCGAAGGCTGCTGTGATGGGTACTACTAATTTATTGCTCGGAAAAAATGGTACACCAATTTTTACCGCTCGCCACACGAAAATTGGCATTCAACGCACGCACACACTATCACAAACACACACGCTGGTACCAAAAAAGCACACTAGATCAGCACAGATCCGTTGATTTGGGAAAACTTTCACCGGTTGTGTGGATCTTTTTTTCGATTATTTTGCTCTCCGATCACACACAATAACACACCGTGCACACACACACACACTCACACTGCAGTGAAATGTTGTGTGTGCAGCTTTATTGATGCTGGAGAACCGATCACTACCGTACGCAGGCAGGCACACAAATGCGGTCACAGCATACACACATGCACGGCACCACGATCGATCTCAGTGCGCTGGCGAACGACGGCTGCCCTGAGTGGAACACACTTCCCGGACAAGTTAAACCGAAAATAACGATTTTGTGTTCGCTTTTACCAATGCTAACGTTGATGTTAGAATTTAAAACAAAACAGTCGGCACTCGATGCATAAACGCACACGCACACTCGTAGCGGAATTAAACAAATAATTCACCGGTGTGATTAAAGGCTCTTTTTCCTGATCCGATTTATGTCGTTTTTTTTTTTTGAAACGCTACTTGCAAAAATAGTTTTGAACACAATCGATCACGATCGTGCACGTTGCGGATTTTATTTAATCACACTAAAATCCAACGAAAATTCAAAACTCGTTACAGGATACACGATAGCTGCGTATCGCAGCCGAATTTGATCCTTTGTTGCTTGCTTTCAATTCGGAACGGAGGCAGGAAAATGTGTTATTTTGCTACCAGAAAGCAAAAGACGGCACTTTTTTAAATAAAATCCGGCAACGCGCGAGCAGCGTGTCCTCTCCCTTCGATTTTTTTCAATTTTTGAACAAGAAGAAGACTTGCAATACAACTGCATCACAACAAACACCAACTGTCAATGCTGTCAGTTCAATGTAAAATCATCATTGAATCATCCGGCCGCGATTGTAACAATGGGAAAGCGACAGAAATTGAGCGAAATTTTTCACCACAACTGGATGGAATAAAATAGTTCACCAATTGTTGTCTAGTATCCGAAAAAAAATGTAGGGATTTAGAAAACCGAGATACAAAAACTAGAAGAGCCATGAAGAGCCTCGTCCTTAACATGTTAGAAAACCCTATGTTAAAAAAAACTGTGATTTGGAAACGGCAAATGGCAGTTTATTTTCAAATGATCGAAAACGAGGTTTTCGTGGATTGTTTTTAAATGAACAATTATCGTTTTTGTGTTCAAATTTCATCAAACTAACGGTTTCCTAGCTAAGAATATTCAAGTATAATGTTAGAAAAAACATTTTCATAACTTCGTTTCCGAACTTACTAAAACATCCCGAAAGAATGCAATGTACAGGACAAAAACATGGTTAATGATTATAATCAAAGCAACAGCTATTCAGATTACGTACTTCTTAGCTCATTATTATCAAAACAAATCTGAAAATATCTCTCTCGTTTAACTCAATTCATGGTAACGTATCCTTAAAATCAGAATCGGATATTTTGTAATTGAAAATTACAACACATTGATTGCATTTCTTAACAAATTCGTTCAATTCAATTAGTTTTCCTAGCAACGTTATCACTCCACAGGGTGTTGACATGATTCGGTGTGCTTTTATTCAGATACCATTTTCAAATGAAAACAGTTTTATAAAATCGGATGTAACAACAGCTATATCACGCGAAAAAAAATGTATAATGAATCCTGAATGAATATAAAATTACTCGCACAAAACAGCTTATATTTCACCCGACGAAACGCAAGAATCGAAAACCCGAAGGTGCAAAGACATTCCAGCTTTTCCGACCACAAAGTTGTCAATGAGGGAAATGCACCTGAGTGTATCCTTACCAACACAACGGCACACAACTATACCCGACAGCGACACAGGACGAGGACGACCGCACACACACACTTGGATGGAATACGGAGAAATCCTACGCGCATCGCATACAAGCATACCCGCGACACACACACACACACTTCATTTTCTTGTGGGAAAATTTTAAACGAAAAATGGCAGCGAACCGGACGGTGTCGCCTCGTGTCGGGAGTGTTTAGACGGGAAAATTCGGTTCGCGTTGTGGCACGTAGCGGTCGACAGGAGTTCACAAACAGTGGTGGGAGTCCTTCTCATCATTGATTGAGTAAATTGTTGAGTGTTCTTTTCCGGGCGAGCAAGAAAACTGTGACTTACAGTTAGTGTGACCGCAGAGTATCCGCTCCGAGAAAGTGGCACCATCGTTGGCCATGTAAGAAAAAAGTCTTCGCAATTTCTTCGATGGACCATGATCCGAGTGGAAGAATGGCAACGTGTATTTGATTGATCAGAAATAAAAGCAATCGTCAATCGTTTAGCTAATCGTTCGCTTTTAGTCGCTGCTAAGTGCGTTTTTTTCCTCCCAGCACTCCTCCCTTTCATACACGCACACGCGCGCACGCAGGGGTGTGCTTTCCACGGTTCTGTGTGTGTTTGCGCCCTAAGAGGGGTTGGAAAAATCGATAGACACCGACCGCGGCACCGGCAACCAGCAGCAACAGCAGCAGCGCAGAACAGCGGCTACCATTTAACGTTACACCATCATCTCTCATATCGTCTGCCGTCATTCTCATCGACCGTCGTGTTCTTTTCGCACACACACACAAGCGACGAAGAAAACCCCCGGAACAAGTGTCTACAGAGGAAAAGCATCTACAAGTCTGCTACACATTATGTTTCTTCGGCGAATGTGTGATTATCGAAAACACCATGCACCACGTTTCATTAGAAATTAAATTTGTGATGTGTTTTGCATAATCATTGGGAAAAGTGAGGTGTACCAATATTTCTAATGACCTGGAAAATTGGTCGTCCCTAGTGTGATTGTGTGTGGACGTGTTATTTGGTTCAGCTCAGTTCGAGTGTGTTCTTAATCGATAGTTTGCCAGACTGATATCACATGTGAGACCACCGGTGTAAAACCGTTGTGTAGTGCATTTTTTTCTCGATTTGTGTTTCTGCATCACCCCTAGCACTTCCGTTGAAATCATTCGCACAAGGATTAAGCAACGAAACGCCAATGTACTACCACCGTTCGTACCCTCCCCTCGAAATTTCGGTTGCAGTGCAGACGGAAATGATGTGCAGTGGCGTGGTCGTTTGACGAGCTGATACGCCAGTGATAGATAGCAAAACCCCATTTTTCATCGCAACATGGCCCATTAAAATCAGTCAGAATTGATCCCAACAGCTTAGTCTACCAAAAATATAGGAAAATGCAGACGATTCGTAAGAAGACCAGTCCTTTAAAATGTAAGTATGCGTTCATTTATTCGTTTGCATAATGGGTATGAGAGCGAAAGGAAGGTTTCCCGATTGGGATGAGATCAGCGCCCGGAGATGTGAACTTTACTGTTTGCGAAATGTCAAGGGTGAAAATGATTGCGTGTGTGTCCGCTTTTGAAAGTATTCTGCAACGCCTTAGCTTTTCTTATTGTAACTTTTACTTTTATTCGTAAGCTTATCGAATTTATTTCACAAAATTTGTCATCAATAATATTTGTCATACAATGGAAATTGATGTTTAGCCCTTGAAAGGATCAAAACCGATTGATCCATACTGTATTGAGAATTGCATACTTTTTCACAACATGGGAACAAAGGTATGCAATCCGCGAAAGACATGAAACATTCGGCTGTACAAAAAACGCTTCAATCGGTGTTTACATCCCCTTGTCTTACACTCCGGATGACAATCCTCAACTTACCGTTGTTGTAAACAAACAAACAATCAAATACTGCACAAAATGTTGTCGCTGTGCGCTGCGTGGATATGTTGTGCAGAAAATGTGTTCAAAACGCTGTGAAACTAAACGTAATAGATAGCTGCACACTTTGCGAACACTCTCTGATCGCCCGAAGTACATCGATCTTACAGTTTTATTTTTTACAAAACATGACAACATTTACCGTTGTAAAACCACTCCTCTAAATCGGTTAACAAGTTCTAAGTGTTTTATTTAATCTTGTGATCTGATATAACCGCCGGATGCGTTTGCTACCGCAGCTAGAATGTTCACGATGCGTGATCGATGAGTAATCGGGGAAGGGCGAACAAAAAGTGTTTCGTGCTAGTATATGCGCGCACGGAGGAAAAAAGATGCTCCCGCCAGTGAGTCAGCCTCTGCCTGTCGGTGTTTCTTTGCACGATTCGTTCTCGTCCGTTTCGCGGTGGTCTAGGATTTACTTTATCCATAACGAGACCTTCCAAGATAATAGCGCTGCTGGCTGAGATACACAGCTGGTGCTTCCACTTGTGATCCGGTGATAATTCTTTTTTTCGCCGTCGTCGTCGTCGTCATCGTCGCCGTGTGAATACAGTTACCGAATGTAAATTGCAGTTGCATTCTGCAGTGGTGGTTGAGTTTGTTGTGCTCGTTTTGTGTATGTGTGTTAAGGTTACTTTATACCGCGTTCTATCCTGTGCTACCTTCCCTACGGGCGATAATTTGTTGTTTGTGTCGGGGTTTGTGTCCCGCAGTGACTTGTGTCCCTGAAGATGGTCATTCCCTCCGGCGAACGACTCTAGCGCCAGAGAAGAATTTTTGTGTGCGTTGAAAAATCCTCTGCCCTCACAGCAATCCTGGTTGCACAGCACAAACGGTTACTTAGTAACGTAAAACAACACCCAACGAGCAAGATGAGAAACACCACGCGTGCATCCGATCGGGGCCTTCTGCGACGTAAGCGACTTAATGACCCCTTTTAAGCGGGGTGTATTTAATACAGAAAACAACGTTCATGATCGAAAAATAAACAACCCTTAAATTTAAGTACCAATTTTTCTAATGTAGCGTTGCTGTGACCTATTTTTCCCTATTTTCAGATCGAAATGAACCCGGGCGGTTCTTTGGCGATGGTGTGAGCTTCAAGGCCAAACTCATCGGCATCCTGGAGGTCGGCGAAGCCCGAGGAGACCGGATGTGCCAGGAAGCACTGCAGGTACTAATGGCTTGTTTGTTTGCGAACAGAGGGAGATAACAGAGGAAGCTTTAAAAACGTTTTGCGGCATAAGAAACACGCCTGAGACGTGTGTGCGTGTGTGAAAAAAAAGACCGGAATAAAGGGCCTCTGCCTGCGCATCACCATCTGGTCCGGTGGTCTGGCTATTTATAGCAGCAACAGTATGGCATATAAAGTGCTCCCGTCGTTCACGGCACGCCTCTGCCCGCCATCCACAGACACACAATCACACACACGCACACTCAACACCTTTCCCGAAGGTTCATAAGCCCCGAGAATACGAGGCGGGAGATGAGATAAAATCCGCGCTGTCCGCACGCGTTCAAGAGCACCAAGCGAAACAACTCTGCAGTCAGCTGAATTGGCTTCAATTCAAACAAGCCGGACGCGCATTATCTTAGTCCCTCCCTCCCGACTAGGGACGCTCCCTTTAATGCTTCTCCAGTGGACGAGACGCGGGACGCTTTTATTGGCAAATTTACGATAGCAAAACATATAAATCATAAAGGAAAAACGGTACGGCGGTTACCGAAG
Organism: Anopheles punctulatus; assembly: GCA_000956255.1. Taxonomy (NCBI): domain Eukaryota; kingdom Metazoa; phylum Arthropoda; class Insecta; order Diptera; family Culicidae; genus Anopheles; species Anopheles punctulatus. Next base: position 26,242 of record JXXA01019152.1, read on the forward strand.
AAGAGGGGCCATCGTTGGCGTAATCTGAGGTTACGTGTTATTGAATAGCAGCAGTGCAAAATACACGCCGACGCGCTGCGGCACCGCCGGCTTGCCGGTTGATTGAACACTACGACAACCGTGTATGTATGTGTGTCCATTGTGACACAATGCTTAGGTTTTTATTGTTGTGGCGAACCGTATCGAGTACGTTAAAAGCCCACTCCGTTGCACCGGATCGATTGTGGGTGATTTTATAACAATATACACACCAGTTTGTTCGTGTGACCTGCTGGTTTGTTCGATCCGATCAAGCGGAACTGGGCGGATGTGTAATTAAATAGATGTGCATTTTTTTTCGGCGAACCAATGTACTTTTGGTGTGATAGGGCAGGTCTTTTCTTCTTGGTGGCGATGCTCAATGAAATCTGTCGTCTGTATTCCGGTCGTGAGGGGACCATATCCTCAAATGATGCAATTGACATGAAGTTTTTCCTCCAAAAATATACCTGATTAGTTTTTAATTTTATTGCTACTCTTCATTATGTTCTACTCTATCTTTAACCTACTTTCCACAAAAATGAAAACACTAGAATAATTTCACATTAAAATAGAAGATTGATCCTATCTTGCCTCGCTCACGATTCTTCCTTACCAATTTTATCCTGTAACAGAAGGGTTGCGCCCGGTGTCAAATCAATGGACACGATGGACACATTTATAAATGATTCCCACCTCATCGTATTGACGGGCGGGCAGCAAAAGGTCGACAGGCTATTTTTGTCGTTCCCATCGATCCTGGTGAAGGCCAGCAAAGAATGGTGACATTTATTCCCTCTTTTATCCTTCTTTTCCTTCGCAGGACCTCAAAATGGCAATACGAGCCGCCGGAGAGCACAAGCAACGCATCACGATACACGTCACGATCGATGGGCTTCGATTGAGAGATGAAAAAACTGGCGTAAGTACCATGCATCCATGAAATGCGCAGTTGTTCCTGCTTTCTGCTCATCTACTAACGTTTTACTCTATCGCAGGACTCTCTCTATCACCATCCCGTGCACAAGATATCGTTCATCGCCCAGGACATGACGGATTCGCGTGCATTTGGCTATATTTTTGGTTCCCCCGACAGCGGGCATCGCTTTTTCGGCATCAAAACCGACAAAGCCGCCAGCCAGGTGGTGCTGGCGATGCGCGACCTGTTTCAGGTCGTGTTCGAGCTAAAGAAGAAGGAGATCGAGCTGGCCCGGCAGCACATCCAGAGCAAGATCACCGCGCACGAACATCAGGCGGTATCGGCGTCGCTGGTCGCGAAGAGCAGCACCGCCCTGGTAGACGGTGGTGCGGCAAGCGGCGGTGGAGGAAGTGGGAGCTCCAGCAGTTACGGGAAGAATCACTCGAACGAGTCGGGTGCGCTGGGCGGGACAATGTTGGCGGGCCCGAGCAGTGGCATCAAGATGATGGCGGGTAAGAGTGAGAAATCACCCGAATCCGTGGCCGATCTGGTCGATCTGGAGCAGGAGCTGAGCTGCATCCAGCGGGGGATAACGCAGATGGAGCGCATCACGCCGAGCGAGGGACCGGGCAAGAGTGTGCTGGATGACGATCCGTTCGGTGACTCGTTCGCCAACATTCCTCCGGTGAGTGGCGGGCTTTGATTTTGTTTCATGTTTCCCAAAAATAACAGCGTACACTCCCTTTTCAGTCGTACAACCTGCTGCCACCGCCGGAGTCGAGTAAACGGCACCAGAAGCAAACGCACCGTTCGACGGAGAACCTGCCCGCGATGGATTCGAGCCCGGTAGTGTCCTCCACGCCTCCACCCATGCCGGCACCACCCATTCCAACGCAATCCAGTACTGCTGCCGGTGGTTCGACGGGTGCCGGAGCCTCGCATGCTTCCTCCGCTGCTGCTTCTGCGTCTGCCGGCGCGGGCGGTAGTAGCAACAGTAACAATGCTTCATCGTCGCAGGCGCCGGGTGGCGGTGGAAGCACCTTAACCAGCAGCAACTCCGTGCAGAACGACGATTGGCTCAACTCGCCACCAAATACGTCACGCTTCGATCCCGAGCCCGCTCGCTACTCAGACGAACCAAAGAATGGCGAAGAGACGGGAAAGGTAAGGCACCAGGCGTCGTCTCGCTCACTGTGTTTCTCAAAAGCTGAATTAATTTGACATTTCCAATAAGAACAACAAAAACATCTATAATGTTAAATCGTTTACAAATCTCAATCGACCACACGAAACCAACCATGTAATGTTTTTCCCGTTTGCTCTCCCGCAGCTTCCACAATCGTCGAGCGGGGCCGCACAACCCTCGTCCTACACGGATGTCTTCACCGACCTTGACCCGCTCGGTACGGGCAAGATAAAGCCGTACATCGACAAGAAGTACTTCTTCCAGGAGCTGAAAAACCCGCCGAAAAAGGTGCTGAAAGATCTGTCCGGCAAGGAGAGCACCTTCAACGCGAATTTCGCCTCGGAAGAGCAGCAATCCGGCTCGTCGCAGCTGCTGCAGCAGTCGCTTAACACGAGCAACATTTCCACGCTTGCCAGCGGCAGTGGCGACCTGTTCAAGGCCAGCTTCGATGAAGCGCAATCGACGATGAAGGGGAACAACGGTGGGACCGGAGAATCTAGCGGTGATGCTGGGGGTGCTGGTATGCCGCTGATCGAATCGCTGGTCGGTACGGGAAGTACGAAACCATCGGCCGCCGATGATCCGTTCATGGAGGATGAAGATTTCTCCAAACTACAGATCGATCCGTTCGAGGTGCATTTCTCTCGCAACGCATCTCCACGGAATGCGGATGGAGCTTCCGGCGCACAGCAGGACGAAGCGGAAGATTCCGCGGGCAATAGAGGTGCGTCAGCTGGTGAAGGAAAGGACAGCGGGGGTGGTGTTTACAACGGGCCGCTGCAGGTAAACCTGCCACCCGAATCGTGGGCCAGCTACATCAGCCAGAAACGCCTCGAACGGCAATCGTCCGAAGCGAACGCCACGACCGGAAGCGTCTCCGGGAACGCGCATCGCAACCGTCCGGCGGCCAGCAGCGTGTTCAAGCAGAACACCGTCGATGTGATCACTAGTCTTAGCACCAGCTCGAAGAAGATGAAACCGAACCTGTTCGGGCAGAAGTTTTCCAAGCGCGACTCGAACAGTATAAACATGCGCCGGCTGCAGGAGAGCGATTCGCTGAGCGAAACGGAGATGGCGCCGGAACCACCGCCCCGTCCCGATTCTGGGTCGCACGTCGAACCACCGCCCCTGCCGCCGAAGAAGCAGTTTGCCGACATCGTCATCCGACCGTCGCCACGTTCCGGATCCGGCACCGGGCCGACATCCGTTTCCGGGCATGGTCCACGGGAGCGGTACGATTACGTTGGCTCCAAGTACGACACGAGTGGACGTTCTCCGTCCGGTGGTGGAGCGCCGGGTTCCGATGCACCACCGCTTCCATTGCCCTCGCGTAAGGTAGGCCGCACCGCCGGCGAATCGATCGGTCCCGGACGTCCACAGAAAGGGCGTACCGACGAGGACGACTATCTGACGCCGATCGGGAAGGCGGACATTCCGACGCTGCTACCACCGCCACAACGCAAAGATGCCTCCAAAACGACACGCACCACGCGTAAGCAGTCGGAAACGGATCCACGCAATCTGGACGAACCGACACCGCCACCATCTTCGAAATCACCCAAAGACCACCATCACCACCACCACCAGCAACATCACCACTCAACATCGTCCGGTTCCGCACCGTTCCTGCCCGACATCACGCTCAGTCAATTACTTACGCTCGGGATCGACGAACTGGCGGGCAAGCTTAGCGTTCCGGTGTCGAAGCTCAGCACCATGACGCTCGTCGAGCTCACCACATACCTGTCGGAGTTTATCGAGAACAGTAAGTACCCGACGACCCAACCGCCACCCCCACCACCATCAGCCGCACCATCGTGGGCAACGAGCAGCAGCCTCAGCCAGGACAACACGGCCGGACTGGACGGTAGCGTAAGCGAATCGCCCGTCTTTAAGGTGAACTTTGACGACACGAACCAGGAGGCAATGTTCGTGGCTAAGTTTGATGATAACTTCGGCGAGGATGAGCGACCGCGCAGCGGAGGATCGTTTGTTGCCAACTTCGATAACATGAACCTGTCGACGATGGCCACGGGATCATCGTCGTCTGCCGTTGTCGACAAATACGCCGTGTTCCGGGAGATCATTGAGCAGGAAATTGGTCCAGAGTCGGATACGGCACCGGGTGATCATGAGCAAGCGGCACGATCGGAACAGAACGATCGTGCGGATTCGCTCGATCTTCAGAAGGAAGTTGCTTCGGAGATGAATCGCCTGTCACCGGCGTTTGCAGGTGGCGAAGGAGGAAACATCGGTTCGTCGCCGCTACCAACGCTGGGATCACTTTCGTTCGGTGGTGGAGCGTCTTCCGCGAGTCCCCTCACCACCACCACCACCACCATGGGTCCACCATTGACGAAGATCGACACGAAGATAACGGAGGTGATTTCACAGGCGAAGGATAGGTACGCGGCCCTGAGAGACATCATTTTGGTAGAGGATCTATTCGAGAAGCCACCGCAGGCCCCGATGGCACGCATGGAGTCGTCCTCGTTCGAGGACCGCGATCTGGACGAGGACGCCAAGTTCGAGGCAAACTTCGACGACATGGAACCGGCGGTTGGGTTGCAGCAACCCGAGCCAACCTCTCCGGAAATCAACGTGTCCGATGCGGACTTCAACGAGGACGACATGCAGCGGCCGACGGAGGAACCGGGAAGCATCGGTGGCTCGTTCCGCAACAACGCTAGTCCGCGCGAAGATCTGGAGATCGATGAGCTGATGCAGAAAGCGGTGTCGAATTTGTCACTCCACAGTACGGACCAGCTGTCACCGGCACCGGCCGCAAACGCGCCATCGGCACTGTCCGTGAAAGGTCACAGTCCACTATTGCAGCACAGTTCGACCTCACCGTACCGACCGCCCAGCATGTCCACCTCCACCACGCTGCTGAACGACATGGTGGCACCGAAGAGTAAATCCCCCACGGGTGGCAGCACCTTGGTGCAGTACGAAACACTATCGCTAGGTCCAGGTCGTGGAGGCACGGGTGAACGGTTGAACGACATGAGCACGTCGCCCATTCCGCCGCTGGTTCCGAAGGGTTCGTCCTCCTCGTCCGGTGGCGGTATGGCCAAGAGCCCCATTCTGAAACCGTCGCCGGTTTCAAGACGCCACGAAGAGGGTATGCGCAAAAAACCTACACCGGCTCCGCGGGGCCAATCGTCGAGCGATAAGCGTTCGTCCGGCTCGATGAGCGACGGTGACGGGGAGTCCTCGCCGGAAGGTGATAACAACGAAGGTAAGTGTTTGGGGGTTGGGGATTAGCTAAGCAATATAGAAGCTATAACCAATATAGAAGGTAATGAGCCGAGTAAACGCGCAGTGAAGAAGCAGCTTATGGGAAGATCAATCCTGAGGAATTTAAACATGATCTTCAATTCGAGGTTGGCGTTAATTCAGGCTTTGAAGCTGTTTTTATATAATTTTATTTGTATTATTGTTGTTAAACTTTTGTAGACAGAGACAAAGCAAAATAGTGAAGAATACATGTAGTAAATCTATTTTTTTTTTCTTCTTTTCAGGTGGAAAAATGTCTCGCATGACTCCTACTAACGCCAACGAATCGTGGGCCGTGTTTGATCAACCAGAACCTCCACATCACGCCTCCAAGCGGCACGATATGCGCCATGACTCCTCAGCACGCAGCGATGGCGGAAGAAGTACGTGTCTCCACTCTACTTCTACTTTAAAGCACCAGTTTTCATTGCTTAACCTTTCGTTCTTCCTTCGACTCGATCGTTTCCAGGAGGTGGCGATAAAAATGGTCCCGATTCGCCGTGCTCCTCCGA
>JXXA01019155.1:0-15512 GCA_000956255.1 Anopheles punctulatus
CGCAAGTACTCGGTCTGGATTGGTGGTTCCATCCTCGCATCGCTGTCCACCTTCCAGCAGATGTGGATCTCGAAGCAGGAATACGACGAGTCCGGCCCGGGCATCGTCCACCGCAAGTGCTTCTAAGTCGATAGGTGATAAGTGGGAAGCAACGCATCAAACAGCGCTACACCAAATACCATCTGGGCACCCTGACTGTGAGCGTAAAGGGATAGCCGGATAAGCTTTAACGAGCAAGATGCTCGGTTAGGAGATTATTTATTTCTTGCACCATCACTTCTTATCACCTTATCGCCAAATTCAGAATCTCATCTGATTAGAATGTGTCTGTTCCTTCCTGTATCCTTTTATGTTGCGATCCTCGACCCCGCACCATGAGATATGTATTGCGTTAACTAAATTCAATTCCATTTAGGCCTACGTGGCTGTCGCGCATCATGTTAAGTATTTTTCATCGTTTTCTGTTATCGTACGCTATGTGCTTCCATGATATGGAACAGTACGAAGACTGCCGCTTTTACGTTGATCCGACACGACACTATTGCCGCACCGTTTGCATCATTGTGTCGGATTAGTCGGTTTAATTTCAATATGTTTTATGTGTTAAATATTAGTAATCACGCTCGAGGAAACTTAAATTATACGGTTATTTTAATTTATTATGCGAAAGCAAAGCAGAAAAAAATAAATTGTTAAGTGAACGTTTTGTGTTGGGGCATGCGTGAAAAAAGATGACACGAGATACAAATGATAAATGTATGTAAATATTATGTTAGCGCAAGAGAAATTATAAAAGTCGATTCCGAATTCAAAAATAGCGTACAATGCGATTGCGTCGTCCAATCCAGAAGAAGCGCTTGCTTTGGTCATCTATAGTCAATGCTGAACGGAAACATTGACGTGATGAAGTCGACGGTTGCTAAGATCATCACAGCGAACAAGATGTGTTTTAGTGTGATATATTTTCCGCTCTGTGTCTACGACTTTGGCAACGCACGGTACCGTTCAAGATTGACGTGGAATATTGCGCGAAGCTAGGTGGTGATGAAACCCGTACCCCATAAATCAGTTGTTTCAGCACGACGTATCGTAGCGAGAGGGGTTTCATTTTCGTTGTTTTCACAAAGAAAAAATTTACGACAGCCTTGGGGAAAGTGGCTGTAACCATAGCCACTTGCTCAGAAATTTAAAATCATTGTTTATTAGTTTGACATTTAGTAGAGCGCTTTCGATGGAAGTGTGCCACAGGCTAGCAGTGTTTTAGGGTGCCGTATTGAAAATGCAATGGAACTGCAATTAAATTGCCATTATTCACTCGAAATGATAGGTTTCTAAATGCTTGATAATGTATATTACCGTGTCGTTCGTGGTTCGTGTCGCAAGCGGTGGTAAAACGGGGCTATAAGAACAGGAATTTTAAATCAGCCATTTTGTCAACTGGCCCCGCGTGCACCGTGATCGTTCTACATTGTATGATCTCTGCCGCACACTGTGGGGCCCTTCTCAACAGTTAGCGGCTAGAACAGTTAGCTTCAAGGACTGGAGAAAAAATAGCTGTGAAACTTCTTTCCAAACGCAAAAGTATCGGTACGTATCAACAACATTGTAAGGTACTCTTAGCGGTCCAGAGCCTTTGACGGGTTTGGTAGACTTTTATCCTACTCTCCCATTGTAAACGCAATGTTCTTGAAACGATACCGGGGCCACTCACGTCAAGTCCGGTTACGATTAGCACTTCATTGACGTGACGATCGCCTTCGCTTGGTCAAGAGTTGGCTGGATCAAGGTTAGACGTCGCTTTTCGCATTAGTTGCTGGCGCCCTGGGCTTACGGTGCAGAAATACCACAAGCTTGACCAGGGGTCTGGGCAATCGGCAACCTGTGCCTAGCTAGCTCGGACAAAGCTTGGACTGGTACGTCTGGGCGTGTGCCGCGTGATGGATGGTTTCGAGTTCCGGAAGCTGTTCGGAATAATTCGTTCACTTTGAACAAGCACTGCACACATGTAGGCATTTTGATCTCCGCGCGAATGGAACCGGGCTATCGATTGTGTGTGTGACTGGCATTTGGAAAGATGTTGGCTTTATTTATTGTTAGACTCTAGTGCGACCGAATAGGACGATGGTTTTGGACGGCTTGCAAGCTTACGCGGGTGCTACCGAGTTTCGCAAAACGGCGCACAAAAGGAGTGGGAACATTAATTGCCCTCGCGCTCCAACTCAATTACGGCGGCGCGGTGGTACCATAAAGCAATGGGCTTTGCAGCACCAGCCGAAATACACGGCAGGAGGGAGGTATCTTGTCCGAGCGTTTTATGGAGATAATTTTATAACATTATCAATGTGTAGTGTGGCTAATTGCGGTCAAAAGTTTACGGTCTGGTTTGTATTTTGGGTGTTTGATGATGTTTTGGCTACCTTTCGGTAAGATTGACGATCTTTGGAGCAGTTGGTTTTGCGAAACGGAATATGTTAAGGGGAAGAATAATACGATTGATCTTGACCTTTTAATCTTGGTACAACATTTCTGTAGCCAATCTGTTTGAACGAGTGACAGAATGTTACAAAATATCTAATTCGTTGCGTTGCTTTGCTCCCAGGCGTTTCGAATGAAGTATGTATAGTAATAAAGTAATATGTACCCAATACGTAAATTAAACGCATTCGGTGATTCTCACCTCGCCCTCTTGGCAGAATGAGTATAGTATCAATATTAGTGTAGCTAATACCCATTGATGGCATCTGGAACTCTCATAGATACATGAATAATTTATAGAAACAAAGGTAACACGAACCACGTCAGGATTAAATTTCACCTTCACTTTCGGTTAGATAACACCCCTGAGATGTTTTTTTTGTTGCAGTTTGTTCGGATTCGGTGCTGCCTGTTTTAGGTGCGTTGTCAACAGATACTACGAATCGAGCGACAAAAACTTGCAATCCCTGCTCCACTCCACGCGTGTACGCTTCAAACACACAAGGAGTGTTGAATGAAACGACATTAAACGAGGTTAAAGCATTAATTGATATCATGGTAGAGTATCATGGGTAGCATGTAAAGAGCTTTTAATTCGTGATACAGTAAACGGACTTTCACAAAGGCTCATGCATTCTTGGATTGAGGTAAGAAGGCTGCCTACACGACAACCCGTTAATAAAGAATACGGCTTAGAATCATGATCTCTTGTTTTGTGATATCATTATAGTTATAATTATTATTGTGTTCTAGTTTAAGTTGCAGTACAAAGCCTTGCGTACAAGAAGTCAAGCAAAGTTGTGTTTTTTTTGTAAATTTTTATAGAAACTTTGATTAAAGCAAAAATGATGCCGTTCTCCCAGAAACAGCTAGCAACCGTGTTCGCAAAAACAAACTGGTTCACACTCGATAAGCCCACATATGGCAACCGTACGGTGGTGCAGCTAACTATCGTTAATTGGCTTATGTTCATTGCGCACATGTTTCGTGTTTTTATTTTAGGCCGTCCAACGTCCTTGGATTCCAGGGAACCTGATCTATGGCCCAGTGCACTGAGGATGTATGGTTTTGGAGATTTTATTTCGGACAAGAACCGGCCACTGATGCTGTTGTGTTGATAGACCTGGTCCCGATAACACCACACCGAAGTAATACGATACATCGTCCGAAAGGGACCGAGAGTGTTGACCACGACATCTAAACTAGCATTCGATGGAAGGTTAGTGTGTTGATTTATAGTCTATCTACAAATCACTGTCCTGAGGGGGGTATTTCAAAATTATTTATTCGTAATACACAGAAAACAACCAGCGATGTGAATGGAAAACATCCGTCAGAAATTATATTTAGTATAAAATTCGTATCGTATCACCTATGATGATACCACATGAGTGCACTCGTCCAGTACGAAACAGGGCTGGAAAAAAAGAAATGTAGCGCCAGAAACATGGTAGGATTTTAAAAGTATTCCAGCAAAGCGATACCGTCTATGCTAAAGTACATTTCTGCAAATTTCATGAAGTGGCCAGATAGCAACTATTATTGAGATAGCCTACTATAATGAATTTCAAGAACATCGCCGTTTGAATAGAACACTCACAAACCATCTAATATCAAAAGATTCCGACCGAAATTCTTCAATTCAAACAATATAAGAATCTTTTTATCGATCGTATTGAATCGAGTGGAAGTTATAAAAAGTGGTTAATAAGACCAAACTACAGAATGTGAGAAAAATCAGAAATTGAGAATATATTATACATGTTACATTTGCTATACAAACACAGAACACAATTCTGCCTAAGAGAACGACGAACAATCCGATCTCCAGATCGAAAAAAGGCCCCTTATACATTCGAGTGATAAAGGGGCGAGTGATAAACATTGGATCATTGCACGAAGAGCAAACTATTGTGATTGAATATCATCAATCAGACAGTGGTATATATTGTGATTAGATGGTATAAATACCGATGTACTAGAGGCAGCAAAGCAGTTCATGCCAAGCGGTACTGCAAAAAAAAGATTGTTCATTGGACACACCACAAATCGTTCGTAATGGCTCGTACCCGCATTAGGGCCGATTATGATCGGCGTTATGATAAATCAATAACGATAATTGCTATCGCACCGTGGACGCTGCGTTGGTTCCGGGACACTGGTATAAAATATTTACACCCTAATGAGGATGCTTGTACTTGTGGCCCTGCGTGCGACCCGAACCGATATAAATGCACCCGCCCCGAGTGAGCGTTCCATTCTGGAGCGGAGGGTGTAATTCAGTCACGGAATGCACCCGAAAGTGGACGCTTGGTTTGTGCTAGTGCTGCCGCTGCTGCTGGCGATCGTGACCGAAAACTCCGGGGACATCCCGGTCGACGAGGACAAACAGGAGCGGCTGTTGTCGGTGGTGCCGTGCATTCGGCGGCTGTGCGAGAAGTACTTCCGCTCAGAGCGTGCGATGAAGGGTTCGCTGGCTATCATTAACATCAAACCGGACGCGTCCACCTTCCAGCTGCACATCCTGCGCTCGTTCAACGAGGACGCACGCCACGAGTTGGGCGTGATGGTGAAGGATGCTAGCCGGCCGCACTGGAACGCGTCGCACGTGACGGAGAAAGCGAAGAACTATCTGATGCTGATAGCGGACTCGTCGGCGTTGGCCGCCCCAATCCGCCAGTTCCGGCGCCTTCCGACGTGGAACCCGCTGGCGCAGGTGGTGGTGTTGTTTACCGCCGAGTTAACGCCGCTCGTGTTCGAGATCGAGGTGCGCAACGTGCTGCAGGAGCTGTTCGATAATTCGGTGCTAAACGTGAACGTGATGGTGCAGCGGTACAACACGTCCGTGCTGGAGGTTTGGACCTGGTTCCCGTACGAGAGCGGTGGCTGTGCGGACAACATCGATCGGTTGCGGTTGGTGGACGAGTGCGAGTACGTGCTGCAGGCAGCGGACGCCGATCGCAACCTGCGCGCATCGTGGGTGTTCCGCGAGCGGCACCACTTTGCCGATTTTGGGCCGAAGATACCGAAGTACTACAACTACTGCCCGTTGAAGGTATCGACGAGCATTTGGGAGCCGTTCGTGGTGGGTAACGCGAGCCACATCGAGAAGGGGCTGGAGGTGCTGATGCTTGATGCGATTGCCGCCCGAATGCGACTGGTGCCGGTGTTTAGCGTGATCGAGACGGCACTGACGACCGGCCGCATTACGGCCGACAACCAGACGGGTTTGTATGCGGACGTACTGCAGCGCCGGACGGACCTGATGATTGGCGGGCTGCACGAGAACCCGATCAGCCGGAAGCTACTGTCGGCCACCATCCCCTACTACCAGGACGACCTGACGTGGTGCGTGCCGACGGCACGGCACGCACCCAAATGGCTGAACGTGTTCATCATCTTCAACGTGTGGACGTGGTTGATCGCGATCGGGATCATTTTTGCTGCGGCCGCACTGATGTACCGCTTCAACTACGTCGAACGACTGGTGCAGGAGAACTACACCTGGATGGTGCTGCAGTCACTGGCGTTTTCACTGAGCGTGTACGCACACTACTGGCCACGGCGCCTCTCGATCCGGCTGTTTCTGATCGGGTACATGTTCTACGGGCTGCACTGGAACGCGGCCTACCATAGCTTTCTGATCTCGGTGCTGACGCGACCGCGGTACGAACCGCAGATCGCCACCGTGCAGCAGGCCATCGAGACCGGGTTCGCGTTTGCCGGTGCCGAAAACATGCTCGGCCACTTCGACAAGCCGGATGCCCGCTCGCGCCACATCGCCCGGTCGTATCGCGTGTGCTCCAACCTGGACGAGTGTCTTGGGCGGTTGCGGAACGAGCGCACGGTTGCGATCGCAATCAGCCGGGCACATTCGAGCAATAGTCGTGCGATCGGCGAAGCCGAGCTGTACTGCTTCCCGAAGGCGGAGAACATCTACACCTACTCGGTGAGCATGCTCGCAAAGAAGGACTTCCATCTGCTGCCCAAAATCAACGAGCTCATACGGCGCATCAGCGAGTCCGGGCTGCTGGGCAAGTGGCAGAAGGAGAGCGAAAAGATTCGCGTCGACCAGGACGAGGAGGGCGGGGAGGGGGGCAACGATGGCGGTGAAGGCAGGGAAGGTGGACAAACGATCCTGCGGCTCGATCACATCGAGGGTGCGTTTTTGCTCGGTGCCGCCGGGCTGCTGCTCGCGCTGATCGCGTTCATCGCCGAGGTGCTGTACTATCGGGCGAAACGGCGCTATCGATGGCGGGACAATCTGTTCGATCGGTTTATTCTGTGAAGCGAAGAACGAAAAAAATGAAAAAAAACAAAACAAAACAAAAAACGAAAACCAACACCTTGGCGGCGCGTGCCATGTGAAAGGAAGTTAGTGACCTTGTGCAGGCGACCGCGAGCGCGGCGCGTGTAAGGAACTTGTAGCCGAGCTATGGTGTGTGGTTTTACCGACCGTCCCAAGCGGGGGACCACTCAAAAGTGAGTGTGCTGTGTGAGTGCGTGTGTGTGTGTGTGCGTGTGCTTAACTTTTTGCTGGGTGCTACTCGGACGAACAAGTCGGGCGGGTGCGCTTTGCGCTTGCATGCGTTTGCATTCCATCGGCGGAAGACGGGCGAGGCTCGGCGTGAGCCTTAAGACGGTTTGATTCGATTGGATTCGAACCGTCGAGCCGTCGTACCATCATTAAACTGTGTTTGATCCATTTGTACTGCTGGGAGCGGTGTGCGGAACGCGTTGTCAATGGTGTAAGCAAGCGGTGTAGTGCGGTAGTGGTGGTGCGTTTAGCGAGTAGCAATTAGAGCCACACACCGTCCATCGGGTTCCGGCCGGATTTGGTGCAAACGCGGAACGCACCGCGAAATCCACCCGATAAGCCGAGTATGGGGCCAACTAAATGGGCTCGATCGACGTTCGGCTCGGCGGGCAATCGGTGCCTAGGGTGCGGAAAATCTTTACATACGCCCACGAGCGGAATGTCTACTGACTTGGTTGTAGGAAATCTTTGCTACGTTGTACTTAAAATGAGGTACAGTAGCACACACACACACACATAACAAAAAATACACTCAACGAGTCTCTGTCCTAGCCATGGTCTTCTCTTCCTCCGTATGAACGTGTACCCTTGGGCGGAAGTGAGTGAAGCCATGGGAAGCTTAGGTTGAGGCTTGCGAGTAAGTTTACAGGTGTCAGAAGGGGTATTTCTTTTGAAACTGTTGAATTGAACATATTTTCGAAGAACGATCAACCTCCTGTACGGAAGTAGTAGGATTACGGTAAAAATCTTCACGAATAAAAGACATAAGATAAACAGTGTAGGGAAATGCTTACTATATGTTACAAAATATGTTAAAATAATAAATTTATGGAAAATGTTTCTTTTTATTAGGAATGTCCTTGAATGTTTCTTTTACAATTCGTTTTGTATGGCTCTGTTTCTGATTTAGAATTAGAACTTATTTGAATCAATGATACCAATGGAATAAATTGATTGTTTATAGAGATTTAACACTATAAAAAACAAATTGTAATTTTCAACATTTTTACAAACAAACCTACTTTGTACAAAAGGAGTCAAACACATACTTGAAATAAAAAAGCATTGTACAAATTTAACAGATAACAGAACAAAAAAAAACTGAAAATGTTATGAAGTTATAAATGTTTAAAAATTTGCACTAAATTTACCGCTTTCGCTACAAATAGAGAATGTACAAGATCGGGTAATCATAGTGTTGAAGAATCGCGGTGTTGAACATTATTGGTTAAAGAGGTATAAAATAATGAATCGAGCTAAAGTTTAGCTGTGCTTCAAAGTTTTCTATACTTTTTGGATACTATTGTTTATACGACATCTCAAGGAACTGTTGGCGTAAATCATACTTGCCGCGTTTATTGTTTTCCCTCCAGCATAATTTTGCCGTTTATATTCCCCAAGAACAGCGATTAAAAACGAGGTGAGAAGTAAGTCTTCTACACACTCACGATGGCGGTCTGGTCTTACACTGCTGCTAGATACCTCCGGGCAGGCCTCAAGTGTAAGCAAACTTACCTTCGAGTACAAAGGTAAATGGGTTACGTGTATTACCGGGCGGCCGATGAATTAGCCTTCGTAGGCCCGATCGAATGCGTGCAGGTTTAATTGCAAACTGCCCACTTATCACCGTCCATAGTAAGACCTGCGACGGAAGGCACAGGAACAGTGAACAATGTCGTGCCGACATGCAGAAACGTTGCCGACCGGTTATAGATCACGGTAGATCACCGAGTGCGGCAAGGTACGGTTGATTTGGTTGACTTGTTGCTATTCCCCTATCGCAATGAAATCTCTGGATTTTATAAAACGAACTTGATCGCAATTCAGACATATGGACGTAGAGTGAACCTGCAAGTGCAGCATAATACATCGATCGTGCCAAGACCCGGTACACCGGTATCGCGACGGTGTCCGTTAAAGCGGCACGCACGACTCCAGGGACACTTTTCGGATAAATCTCTCCACCGAAAGTGGTACGGGCACTCGCAACCGAAACTGGTTTTTGCAATCAAAGTAAGCTATTATGGTCGTGGGATCTAAAGGAAAGAACACAAACAACGCATTCTGAAAGAGATTGATCGCCCTGAAGGCATGGAAGGTTCTCAAAACGGAGTGGTCTCGTTGCGAGGTCAAGTAACTATCTTCATACAGCGGTGTCGCGACCGCTCTGTCCACACTGTGCCGGTGAGTTGCTGATGTCTTTGTGGTTATTTTATTATCGTCACGCGTGCAGAAACTTGTAGAAAGCTGCATTTTTACCAACGCCGAAGGTCGCTCTAGCAACCGAAAAGTGTAGGGGTGGAGGAGTTTCGCGAATAACCTGCTTAAATTAATCTTGTGCACTACGACGATGTCGAACGTCGGCTGTGGCTCCCGTCAGTCCAGATGCAGGCCCGCTTTACATGACCTGTTTCGTAACCGTGCATCGGATGCAAAAAATATTTCAACTCGACCAGCTCGTATTCGGCATGTTGCCAGCACGTGTTACTTTCGAAGCGGTTGCTTGCACCGTGCGATTTGCACTCTATACCACCTGACTAAACATTTATTTATGTTAGTTTCAATACCCGACCAGTGAGACCCACGGGGGGCCCACCTCGCTTTCGTGACCATCGATCGACCGTGCCCAGACGTGCAAAAAGTGTTCTAATTCGTCCACGCGCCACGCGCCTGTCAAAATCGCTTTGGGGTTGATTATTATTATGAGTTATTTTTTTGTCGATCCGCCCGCAACCCTCGTTGGCGTTTGGTCGATTTAGGGGATAGCAAATTGACGCCGAAATGTCAAGCTCGAAGTGGAGCAGCGGGGAGGGGTGCTTGGGAGATTCGCTACCCAAATTGAGCTATCGTTCAAGGTATGGTTTAACACATGGCTGGGAACGTCGGGGTTCGTGAGAAAATTTGTGTGATCGTTATTGGAGTTGTTGGAGAGTGTGGCGCACTTGGAGGTGTTTGTTTTTTTTTATTCGATGGAACTTAGATGATGTTAGAGATCGTTGAGAAAACTGGTTACATTATAATAAGAGTGAACATAAAAACATAACCATGGAGCACTTCATGTTAAAGGGAAATATTTAAAAAATTACTTCTAAGCAGGTTTCTGCAGATCGTTCAATTTTCGCTAGTAAATGCGTTCATCTCATTTTTTATAATATTTTTTATGAAGAATGTTTTAATTCTGTAATATACACAACATATATGTTATCTTTTTTGTTCAAAATAGATTCGCTTAATGTCTGCTCGTTTCTCAAATATTTCTCTGGATTATGTAATTCGTTCACTTATTAGCTATCATTAGTTATCACATGAGAAGCATGTCGCTCTATTATTGTTTGTTTTAACAACATACAATAGAAATCGGGATATGTTTTCAAAAGGATATGCATGGTATATATAACAACATTTATATGGTTCTAAAATTACACATCCATTAAATTACAAATTATGAAAGGATAATAATAATTACGTGCTACTAACTTTCCAAAGATATCATAAAATCACATCCAACAGCCGTAATTGATTTGCCAGTTAATTTAATAGCAATTCAACTTGTAGATCATAACAGTTAAAAAAAACTTTAGTTTGTTATATCACCCACAAACGATGGCAACCAATTATTATCTCATCTTTTTGCAGCACGGAAAGAAGGAAGGCAAAACAATCGACTACTTCCACAAACCACGCGCTAAGGACGAATTGCTTTTGGAAAGGATTATTTTTTGCACCGTAAAACAAAGCGCAGTGCCGAGCGCCCGTCCAGCAGTCGAAGTGGACGGCTCGCTTTTCTCCTTCCCACAGTGAATGGGTGTAGGTAGGCTTGCCATCCGGTTCATTCGAGTGACGGCGCGCCTTCGTTCGTGCAAAACGCATCAAAAGTGCCCCGACGAGCAGCACACGATCACACTTGCCGTTCGGACGTGAATCGGTTCAGATCTCCTGCAGCAGCAGCAGCAGCAGCAGCAGGCCGTGTCTTTTGTTTGCTAGTGATTTTCGTTGGTTCCGGTGGGAGTGTGCGCTTGTGTTGTGTGCGACCGTTTTTTTTCTGCAGTGTTCCGTGCAGCAGCGAAGAAACATAATGTAAGTTTTGTTGCGTCTCCCACGCCTTCGCTCAGTGTCCTTAGAACTAGAACGCGAAAGTGAAAGGCATGCCCAGATGTGTCCGAAGCAGCGCGAGCGGATCGTAAAGGGCAAACGTTTCGATGCAGCTGGTCACACGGTGTAACCGGTCCGAATGCGCCATGAAACGGGACTTCGCCATCGAACCAGGCACGAAAGGGCCTAACCTGCACGTGCAATGAATTCTGTGTCAGCTGTATAGTTTTTCCCGCGCGGGAGCCGGATCTTGTATACCTCGCTTGGCGCACGAGCTCTAATTACGTACGGCCCAGAATGTGGAGCGACACTCGGAAAATGGTTTCCCCATTAAAGGGACGAAGACTGGACTGTGCAGTGGGTTGCCGTTTTTGGATGAACCGTGCGGTTCGAAATTCGCATTATGGGTGGCCTTGAGTGTGATCGATCGATGTGTGTGATCGTCAGCTAGTTCACCGTAGGATGGCACGGACGGTTTGCATAATGCTCTCGCTCATGATTCGATCGCAGCAAGCGTTGCAGCAGAAGTAGCAGCCTTCCGACGTACCTTTGTGTTCCGTTGTGTATATGATTGTGTGTGTGTGTGTGCGTTCGTGTGTGTGTGTGTGTGTGTGCATCACATCAAAGGTGTGACGAATTCCGTGTCGAGCGAATTGGGCCGATGCGTCTCATCATGCACGATCGTTCCACCCCGTTCCACGATCGTACAATGGACATCAAAACGACACGACTCGCAAAATGAGCAACGTTTGTACGTGTCGGCCTGAGTATCGTCATGGGAATCTCTCCACTGTCCGTTGTATTGTCCCAGTAAGCACAGGCTCGAAAGCACGGCGACATGCATATTGTGTAAATAGAGTCATTTTGGGGTCTATTTTTCACGCCGATCCGGTTGGTGGCGAGGACGGATCGGCACGGTGGAAAATCGCCCTCGGTCAAACCATCCGCCCAACGAAACGGTCGTGCGAAAGAAGTATAGGTGGAAATTAATTCCTCAATCTGCCGCAATCGGAATTTCGTAATCGAGTGCGTTGTTTCTCGAGCAAACTCCGACGTTTTGAGCTTCCTGCTCCGTCACCGAAGGTCACGATGGTGGGCTCGCTAGAGGTGAGGTCGGCCAATAAATTGGCAGTGTTTCGAGACACTCGACCGGGGTCTAATTAGTGTGAAACATGTGTGAGATTTTCCGACCCATTCGCACTGTTCGCCTGCTTTCGTTCCACCGGCCGGATACGGTTGGAGACATGTTTATATGTTTTCGCCTCGGAAACGTTTCCCATTTTGCAGTTTACGTTCCCTTCTAACGTCGATATGTTAATTTGAGCGAGTATAGTGAAAAAAAACATATACATAAAAGGATTATGATTTACTTTTTCCTTAAAAATATCAACGTAACGAAAGAAAGATTTCATGCGACACATGTTTTTAGGGATTGAAATAATAATTAAAAAAAAACTATTAAATTAAAGTATTTCGAAAAATCTAATTTGAAACTGAACATTGAAAAGAATTTCATTTTTTGCAGAAATTGGAATCATTTTTGCAGAACAGGTAATACACGACATCAGCTTACATAAGATTCATCAGTTGTTGAATTGTATTTTTCACCCACAAATTTAACAGACGTTGTTTTGCAGCACCAAGCAAACATGCGGTGGTAGTTCCGTGTAAATTCCGGTCCGAACAAGTTCGTTCGGTCCTAACAAGCAGTATGTGTTCGTTTTCAACGGTTTTTTGCAACGTTGCGTCAATGAAAAAAAAATTGCTACCGAATCACTTGTTGTCTTCTGCGTTACTTCATCGGGTTGGTTGGAATTCAGGCACTCACGCACCTAGCAATTTATAGCTGTATGATTTTGCATAAATTATGCACTGAGTTCGAAGGTACCACCAAAATAGTTACTTCTTTATAAGAGCTGGCTACGAAGTGTCTCTTACAAAGAGAATGTAGAAGTTGTAATAGCGAACTCATTTGTAATTTGGGTCTCATATGTCTCATTCAAATCCTTGTGAAGTTTGAGGAAGGGGTAGAATACAAATGCAGCAATCGTTTCACTGGTAAACGATCGCCTAAACAGTGCTGCATTTACCGTGGTTGAATAAACGTTTGTTGACAGCTGCGTTGTAACGAGTGGAATTACTTCCATATGCAATTCGATGCCTTTTCCTTTCGGGCGAAGCTTGATCAGGTCAAAATACAACCGTAGTTGGTTCGCCGTCGCGTGAGTTCAATGGCTGGTATCGATTATGTAACGCAAACTTCCCAATCTCTTTCTCTCTCTCTCTTCCGCCTCAGCCTGTTGAGAAATGCACCGCTGGAGCCTGCTAGCGGTGTTGTGCAGTGGCGTGTTGCTTGCCCACAACACACCCTGCCAGGCCGATGGTTTGCACAAGATGGAGGTCGTGAAGCAGTGGAACCTGCTCAACTACAACTTCCCGTGGGACTATCCGGCCTCTAGCAAGGAGTTCTACAACCCTGAAAACGTTGTCGCCACCGGCATAGAAGTGGGCTACGATCGTATCTTTATCGCCACCCCGCGTCTCTTCTCGGGCGTCCCGGCGACGGTGTCGAGTATTCCACGCGGCACCAACGGTGACTCACCGGTCCTGCAGGCGTACCCCGACTGGACGCACCACCGCGCCGCAACGAAGGAGTACAACTGTTCCGACATTGGGCTGGTGTCCGTGTATCGGCTGCGCATTGACTCGTGCAATCGGTTGTGGGCGCTGGATGCGGGCGTTTCGCGTTCGCTCGAGGATTTCGAAGTGACCTGTCCGCCAAAGATCTTGGTGTACGATCTGCATACGGATCAGGTGGTACGTCGTATCGATTTCCCGCCGGAGGTCGTGCGCCGCGAGTCGCTCTACACCAACATCATCGTGGACGAGACGTCATCCCGACCGGAGAACAACTGCGACGATGTGTTCGTCTACATCACGGACACCGTTGCACCTGGAATCGTAGTGTACGACAGTGGGAAGGATCTGACCTGGCGCGTCAGTCATCCGGCAATGTACCCCGATCCGGACTTTGCCGAGTCGTCGATTCTTGAGCATCGGTTCACGCTGATGGATGGTATCGTGGGATTGGCGTTTGATATGGAAGCTGGTATCGTCTATTTCCAACCTTTGGCCACCGATCGGTAAGCTGAATTGAACGTAGTGCAACAAAGAATCATTAATTTAAACATGTTTTACTTTTCACTAGCATTTTCTCCGTCACCACGGCCGCGCTTCGTGCCGGACCACTGCCATTCGGAAAGGAACTACCCGTGAAACTGGTTGGACGTAAATCTTCCCAGGGCATCGGTCTGGGCGTTTCTCCACGTGGAGGAACCATCT
The DNA here is from genome assembly GCA_000956255.1 of Anopheles punctulatus. NCBI lineage: Eukaryota > Metazoa > Arthropoda > Insecta > Diptera > Culicidae > Anopheles > Anopheles punctulatus. The sequence continues at coordinate 14,447 of JXXA01019155.1, forward strand.
TCTACGCGCCACTGTCTGAGACTGCCGTTGCATCTTGGAATCCGCGAACGAACGAGCATCAGTAAGTATTTCCTACCCTACATTGGTTGCATTTATCTTACTTGTAATATGTGCGTTGTGTTGTTTTTCCAGGATTCTTGTGCAAGATCAAGAGAAAATTCAGTTCGCAGCCGACCTTCGTACCCCAGACCGTGATGGCACGGCACTGTACGTCCTGACGTCCAAGTTCCACCGTTTCTTCTTGAAAAATCTCGACGCCAACGAGTTCAACACGCGCATCCTGCGTATCGATGGTGTGGCCACCCCGAGCGGACAGTTGGCGACGCAGAGCCACCTTCAGCCGACCGTTCCGTACGATGCGTTGCACGGAAATGCCTACTACCACCCATCCGTCGTACTACCAGTTCCGTACAAGCCGCTGGCACCAGGACAAAGCATTGCGCTTCCACCGGCAGCTACTACCTCCACGCCGGTGAGCGTTTACAACACGCACAATGCGCCTTTCAGACACGGTTTGTTCACCAAACAGTCGACATTCGGCCAGAGCACCATCCTGGGACAGGGAAAACCTTCCCAACCGTTCTTTGAATTGAACAATGGCGAAAAATCATTCCCACCATCGACTGTGGCATCCCGACCCCAGTTCGGAATGAATGGTTCTCCCATTTTTGTGCCGAAAGTAAATCCTAGCTTCAACGATCTGAACCTGCTTCGCTACCGGAAGAGCTTGTCGGTGAACGCAACAGCACTGCACTAAGCGGATTGTTCTCGCGGGTCGTTTAAGTGAGAAATTTTGTACATAGGTTTAGCAGCGGAAGACGCACCGAATGAGATTAACCTGCAATAGCCCCGAATTGCTGGCAAGAGCGCGTAACGACGTTTTATACGAACGACGATGCGCGATAAGTAACGCAGCGCCATTAAAATTGCCAACACTGCCTATATTTGTTCTAAGGTTCCGCAACCAACGAAGCAGATACTGTTCAACTAAGTAAGATTACAACATTGATGTAAAGTGTATTTAAACGCTAGTTTCATGTATCTCAAAATAAAGCAAATCAACATA
>JXXA01019158.1:0-30826 GCA_000956255.1 Anopheles punctulatus
CCAAGAAGGCCGTCGGTAGCTCCAATTCCGGTTCCCAGTAAGCCGCTAGTGGTTCCAGTTCCCAAAATTCCCGTTCCAAGAAGACCGTCGGTAGCTCCAAGTCCGGTTCCCAGTAAGCCGCTAGTGGTTCCAGTTCCCAGAACACCAGTTCCAAGTAATCCCGAAGAACCACCGATGCCGGTACCGAGCAAACCACCTTGAGGTTTTGGATTCGCTCGCAAAGGAGCTAAAATTCCCAGCAGGATAAAGAGAAAAGTTAGTCGCATGTTTCCTAAGTCCGTGCGTTCAATCCGAATTTAGGTTGAGTAAGTAACCGTCGGAAGTAACGGAGTCCGGGTATAAGGAAACAAATGTAGTTTATACTGAGTGTCGTTCGAAGTACGATATCAGTTTATATACGATAGCTCGCAGCAACAGTCTATCTGGTTACTTTTGCTGGAACAAATGTACCATTATATTCATGAATGGAATGTTTCAATGATGCTGATTGTGAAGCAAGTTTCATGTTTTGTACAAAGATGTTTTGTACGTATGCAAAGTAAGGTGTATGCAAGCGTAAATATACCAGCAAGCGGATCTTGCAACGGAGTTCTATTTTTTATGATTTCTGCTTATGTTTCTAAGCTAAATTTTGCAACTTTAGCTGTATAAAATTATAAATCAAATCGTAGGTTTAAATTTACATAATGAAATGAACTACGCAACGTTGTAAAACTATTTTTTAATCAACTAATGTAGCCCATCGGTGATGCTTTGAATACTATTCCGAACTTAAATACTTCTTAAATGATAGACATAATATCCCAAGATCCCTTTCCCTTACCAATGCGAGCTGTTTGTAGGACTACTACAGACACAGGATAAGAATAAGACATTCCACATCATTTGTCAACGTTTGCAATAATATGTTTTTCTTTTCTTTGAATGTTACAGTCAATTGTCCAGCAATTTCCTGAAGATCATCGCCGAAAATTTCTCTATCAACTGATCAGCCGCGAGCAACACTTTATAAATGCTATTAATTTTGGTATTGAGCGATTTGTCAATCCATTACGCGAACGAAAAGACTTAATCTCACAAAACGATCACAAAATTATGTTTCAAAACATTGACGAGGTACGAATTGAGCGTGTCAATACGAGCTACCGGTATCAAAGACATTTTTTTACACATTTTTTTTTCAATATTAGCTCTCACGAATATCAGAAGATATTTTGGAACAAATCATACAGGATGAGACCGAACCGCAAATCCATTTTGCTTCCCGTGTTTATTTGTCCAAAAGTACGGCTATTTGTGTGGCGTACCGAAAGTATTGCAACGGTCTGAAGAAAGCTGATTGTGTTTTGGTAGGTTTGCATGTAAGAGGAAAAATCTGATCAGTTCTTACTGAAACGAAATATGATGTCATCCTGTTCCGCAGGTTAACAAGTCGAGAAATTCAAACTGTGATTTTATGAAATTCATTACGGAGCCACCGGTACCAAGAAAACGTCCAGACCTAACTACATTCATACATCGACCGCTTCAGCATTTTAGAGAAATTTTAAAGCTAGTGCAGATGATAGCGTCTCATTGTCGTGTAGATAGTGAAGAACATAATAACTTCAACAATATTATAAGCGAGTTGCAGGTAAGCTCATTTTCAATTCTCGTGTGAAAGTGTTTTAGTAACGGATTTTCACTCCGCTCCACTCCACAATGCGCTCAAACACCCTGCAGACTGCATACCGCGAAATTACTGTCGGCGGTGGGCTCATGGAGCCGATCGGCGAAGGACGTCCACTGCTAACGCTGCAGGATCTGGAAGCAAGGATGGTATTCACAAAGTGTAAACCTTTTCAACTGGCGTCACACGGACGGCAGTGGATTTTTGGTACGTTATCAAGCAAGCTTCAGTTTTGGGGGTGAAAACACTGACATCACTCTGTTTGTCGTGCAGGTGGGGATCTCTCTCGCGTTGAAGGACGATCAGTAAAACCTTACTGGACATTGCTTTTTAGCGATATTCTGCTCTTTGCTAAAGTAAGCCGAGATCGAGTGCTGTTCATCACGGAGGAACCGATAACGCTGGCTACCATTACGGATTCCTGTTTTAACATAAGGAAAAAAAGTAAGTTCCCGCCTGTGTGTTCACTGGAATGTTTATCGATGTTTATTCAAGCTGAATAATCGTTTATCCCAATAGAACCATACCAAAGAGCAAAAACGTATGGTCCCACTAAACGGTTTTTTTTTATTCCTGCAAATTTTGTAATAGATACTGAATTTCGCATAACCATCGATCCCAATGGTAGGCAAATTGAAAGTCCCACAGTACACTGTGCACCAGATCTAACACGCACTCCAAAAAAGAACTCCAAAAAACGCTACATCGTTCTTAGGGCACCATCTACCGAATTGAAAGCGGTATGGCAGAACCTACTCACCAGACAAATGTAAGCGTTCAGATACGGTGATATGAGTACACTAAGTCTAGCAAGAACATCTGCCGAATCTTTATCAACACCGAATTGTGTATTGCAGATTTTTAGTCAATGCAACGATCGGCTCCACACCCTTGAGCAGTCCATTGGATTCACCGGACATTCTGCAATCATTCGTACCCATTAGCGACATCGGTGCAACGGCCACATCGACGGCTTCAGTCAAGGTACCATCGCTGGACAACATTCACATAAAAAACCAACAGGTGTGTTCCTTAGGTTCGTTACCATTAGCAACATATTGCAATAGTAATAGCAATATTAGCAATGCAAGCTTTCACAATGCAGCTACAACGTTATTAAATGGGATAGGCTTAGGCAGAAAGCATTCGTCACTGAGCGGACGAAGTAATACAGTAGATAGCCGTAGCTACCGATCGTTAGCGACTGTTCAAGATTCTATATCCGAGCTACCGGAATTAATATTACTTCATCATAGTACAAATCAGAATGCAGCGAACAGCTCGACGGTACGGAAGATCGGTGTAAACGAATCACACGGTTCAATATCCGCCACTGATGACATCAACCAAAATTACCTGAGCAACTCCGGTGGAGGAGGAAGGGGAGCAGGAGGAGCAAATCATATTTCTAGTGAAGAACTGCAGAACAGCATCATTTCCAGCGGCGTACGGAACCACCCGGACGGTACTGGTTCCCTTTCCACTAGAGATCGCATATTGCACAGCTTCTCTCGCGGTTCGCGTGATAATATGCGATCGATTGTGGAGTTTAGCCTCAGTTCCGTGGGTCGCTCGTTTATTGACAACGCTGACGAATCAGATGCCGACGGGCATTCCGTAGTAATGGAAGAAGAATACATTCCCACCCCCGAGACACCGCCACCGAACGTTTCACCTTCTTCCTCCAACAAGGTGTCCGATACTTTTTCAAACGATTTCAAAGAATTGACCGCCCCACCGAGCGCATCGGTGTCACCGATCGAGATCGGTTCCAGAAATAAAGGAACGGATTGCAGCAAATATCTGCTTGCCAGCGGATACGGAGGCTCGTGGGATTTACTCGAGCTCGACCTGGACTTTCATCAGGTCAACTGCGATCCATCTTTTGGTAATGATGTCACGGAAACCGAATTTCTCGGCGAAGATGATGACCCATTTGGCATGCTTCCCACACAGCCCACACCACCGAATCTGCTGGATTTGTAGTCGAAAATGGATGATTTAGTTTTTCGAGAATACAGCGACTACTACCAGCGTTCCAAAAATGAATCCGACCGGGAACGCTTGCGAGAAGATCGGTGGTGCACTGCTGGCCTGAGTTTAACGGAAGGGTAACATCTACATCAATTTGCACGATGAAGACTGTTGATCCATTTCAAACACATGATCTCTCTGTCGTACAATGCTCGTTCAATATTAGCACCCCACATCTTTATGTTTAAAAAAAATCATTTCTCTTTCACGCACTTGCTGAACCCGTTATCATCGTTGTATATAGTGATACCATTGTAATCAAATCATAATGCCAGAGATCTACTTGACATCCCTAAAGAACATAGAGCTGGTGAAAATTTATAAAGAATGCATGCAGATTGTAGGGTAATTATGAATCTACAAACGCCACACCGATTTGGCAAGAAAGCAACGAATAGTGAAGAAACATAAGCATCCGTCTACTTATAACTCTCTAGGCTTACGTGTGCATGTCTTACTAGCAAATAATGTCACATTTTTGTTTATGAAAACAAAACTCCTCTGGTAACGTGCATGTCAATATTATAGCAATATTAACATTATGTTGGAACGGTGGCTACAATTGGCAATATTTGCAAGGAGTGCATAGGTATGAGAACAATTAGCAAGTACGTGAAAATAGCTACTATTGACGTTTTTTTATCGATAGTACAAGATTCTTCCAAGTTTTATTCATTAAGAAAAGATGTGGAACCGTTTAGGGTACAATCATAGAAGTGTTTTATTTCTTATTATTAATTAACATTCTAAGTATACAACTGACACGAAACAATCGGAGAGCTAAACCAATCAGTTGAGTTTGTCCATAGTTGATTAAGAAAGCTATTTGATGAAAATGTTAAAGAAGTTTCTATGAACGTCACGTACATACTATATTGGCAGCAATCGTCATCCAGCGTAAAAAAAACAAAACAGAAACTAGTTCAAAATTAACGTAATATACAATCTGCATGTTTAGGATTACCAAAAAATCCACGCACACAATTAACAGGCCTCTTGCGGCTTTAAAACATTGAAGTCGTATTCGCCAACACGTTTAAGGATGTTTCGGAATGAATGCACTATGAACTACACAAAGCTTCATATACACATTGTTATACGAGTAATTATTCCCTCCTAAATGCAAGAAAAGGATCAATGCAGCACAGAAAAATTATAAATAATGAGAAAAGCTACAGCAACGTATATGTGCAAAAGGATTTTAAGATTCATCGTCATTTACTATGCGATACTGTGGATTACAGATGCAGTTGATAGAAGAAAAAAAAAGAAACCTCGTACTGTAAGCTGACGAAAAGTTGCAGTATATTTTAGATTTGTGTACGTTATCTAGTTTATTGAAGAATAGTTTTCAAATGGATAGTGAAGGATGTATTCTGCTAGTGTCAGCAACTGTATGACTCACCAAGCAGTTATCCTGAGATTAGGAAAATAAATATGATTTTGTTGGAAAAATTAAACGCTTGTTAGTTTTATTCTACGGTATAATAAACAGGTCCAGGTTTGTTTTGATTCGAAACTCTTGGTCAAAACGACAATGCAACATGTGTAAAACGCAGCGTTGATCGAATTACAAATCTAAACTTCAAATGCCAGCCAATGCTCGGGAAACGGAATCTTGAGGAACAATACACGTTGAATTATATAGTTTTTTTTCTGAAAAATGATACATGGAATTAGTTGCGAATCAAAAATAATAAAAAAAAACATGATGAGTGTGATCGAATCTCAAACATAATAAACCATACAGAAGCTGACATTGGCTCACGCCGTGTACGGATATAGCTGACGAGTCTAGTTTACTAATGCCAACAAGCGTTCAATTTTTCTTACAAAATTGATCTTTTTTTACTTTCTATTGTGGTCCTAAAGTAGAAGACCAGAGATTCGTTATATTATTGTTAATGACATTCCTTTTATTTTTAGTACTACTATGATTATGCACAGTATGACTACTGTTCGTTTAATGTATACCTAACGAGCGGTATGATTTACTACTTCCGTACAGAATACGTAGCTTAAACAAAGATTTATTCTTTTACGTAATCTTTGCGATCACATAGTGCTGTGTGTAAGACGTAGATGTAGGTTTGCTTTGATTATATAGTGTTTGTTTTCACTTCAAATTAATCAGTGTTGGTAACTACCAAACTAACTCACATTACTTCACTTCCTTTTCTCTTCTTTCCTTTATGTTCGCACACTGCCATTGCCCTTGCCTTTTTCTTCAACTTTTCATGGACCATAAATCCTGACGCGCATATTCAGTCAAGACTGAACCATGTTTCGAAGCAAGTTGAAGAGCTTATCGATGCAAAGTGTAGGAAGCTCAATAAAACAGGTGTACCGCAGGGCAGCGCACTGCATCTGGCGCAATGGATGAAAGGTCAGCTGGACAAACAGATCATCGAATCCGATCCAATAGATTCCGATCCCGAGCAACTGGTTGAAGAATGGTCGATCGAGCAGGTGACTAATCGGTCAAAAGAACTGAACCTGGTCGATTCCGATGGAAGCCCGTACAGATCCGCTTCCCATTGCAATAGCACTGGTAATGGTACCGCCGTAAAAAATAACACCACCAGCGGCCCACACCTTACCGACGACAGTTCGGCATTTGATGATGATGACGATAACAAGAGCGTTTCCAAAAGCACGACATCCGACAGTCAAGTAAGTGTGATCGAATTTGTGTTGGCATGATGGGCACACCACACCACGGTTACGGTACGGTATGAATGATCACATTTGTTCTCGCACAGGAGATATGTATTCGAATCACCAACCTAACCGCTTGTTGTCATACGTCATCTACCCCCTCACTGGCGTACGAAATTCATTAATTATTTTGCACTTACCAACGTCATTTGCCATAAAAGCTCGAACATGAAAGCGAACAAGATCCGGGATCCGGTTACCGAATGCGGAGAAACTAGATTGATGTGCAGAAACTGAAATTTGTCTGTTATTTATGGACAGCAAAGAGAAAAATATAAACACACCGTAACAATAAGATCAAGCCTCCTCTGACTCTGAGTACCTTTCTGAGTACCTCTGAGTGAATTTCGCACAGTTCGCCATTTCTCAATAAATGAGTAAATCGCTTTCAATGCCTGAACAGTTCCATTGGCCTTGACGTTATCTTGCTGCATACTGTCAAGGAAAATAGCATTGCATTGATCAAATAGAATCATAAAACTTCAAATAAAATGTTTGTCACCCGGTAGAGTGCAAATGCTAGTCTCATGTATCAAAATAGGCATTTTATAATATGTTTTGTAGTAGTGATAGTTAAAAGAAGCAATGAGTTTTACGATTTTTAATCTACTATTATTAACCAAGCATAATACTATCTAAAGTTGCAAACACACCCAATAGTGGCGATACTCAATCATCGTTCTCATTCGTTTGCAGAGGTTCATGTTTCATTAGTACTTTTTATTTTTACATCGAAACCCCGTAACCATGGTGAACCTTTACAATGTATTGCATGTGCTTTGATATCAACCGTACACGATTCCTTTCAACCACAGATCACGGTGAGATCAAGCCCGTTGAGCAACAAATTGGACACTATCTCTATGTGTCGGCAGTGTCTCAAAAACTGCAAGAGCCGCATAAACTCTCCGAGCAGTAACTCCTTAACCGTGCAGCATAGTCACAGTACACCATCAAATCGTTGCTGCGTGTCAAACTCCACAACGGACAGCAGTCTCAACAAGAGCCCCAACTCGTTGTCAAGTGTCTCCTCGTCCAGCACGCTGATCATGCCAGGCAAATCGATAGCCCAAGAAAGCGAAAGCTCTGGACACGCAACGATGGCCGACAGTGTACCGAACTGTAAGCCAAAATCGGTTGTTATCGTGCAACAAGCAGCGGAAAATAGCCGCCACGTTCACATGGCGACGAACGGCAGCTATAAAACCAAAAATCAAACACCGTGCCATTGCAAATGCACACCGAAAGATTTCGAGAAAAGCACACTCAGCCCTGATGAGCTGCGACACGAGCGAGTGAAAATATTGGACAATATCTCCCAGTCCGGCGTTAGAAGTGTTACAGTGTGCAATGCGCAGGATACGAGTAAGCTTAACGGATTACCCCTAAACACCAAGCCTGTTTCGACCGAGCGGCCGGTAGAGGGCTCATGTAGCCGAACAGACCAATTGAAATCTAACAATAATAACAACAACAACGATGACTCCGACTGGGCGTTGATGGGATTAATCAGTCTCGCTCAAATTAATCCCACTGCGTCGCTAGTGCATATGGATCCTTTCGAAGCATTACCAACTATCGCCGTAGTACCTCCAACGCCGGATGCTATGGGAAATGTGACATGTATTCGGCAGACTTTGCCGTCAATTTCACCGTGGGCGATGGTAGAGCGAAGTCAACTCCAATTGGCTCCAAATAGTTTAAATGCGAACGTACAAGCTGCAGAAGGAGGTATCAGTGACGAGTATTCTCCGGATAATTCACCGGAAGATGAAATTGCGGAACCACCCTATCGTGCACTAAATCCTGGCTTGAAGAGATACGGCACAATTTCCAGCCTGGAACGGGTTCCTTCCGAGGATACGGACGATAACAAGACCTACTCGTCGGAAGAGGAATCGGAAAGCGGTAAGAGTGTTTCGATTGCATTCAATTTGCTACAGTGATTTGCGTTCATTTCTCTGACGACGGGCAATCTTTACCTACTATGCTTTTAGACATCAAAATAGTAACCAAAGAAGTATACGACAATAATGCACAAACATTTCTGAACTGGACGGCTCGAGCGGGTAACTTCATCGAGGAGTCACGCGCATTCATCGATCGGTATCTTGGGCGACGAGACAACAGCACCGAGGATGCGGATGGAGCCGACAACGATTGTGACAAAAGTCGCGAAAAACGAGCTGCGGATCAAGCGGCTAGCAGTGGCGCAGACGAAGAGGAAGCAGTTGAGGGAGAAACGTCAGCGACATCCGGGGAGGAAATTTGGGGCACACCGACCAGTGGCGGTGAGAACGACGATATGCAGATATTTGGTAGCATCGAACAAACGCATTCGGTAAGTAGAAATACGTTTAAGTACACATTTGTACACTACACAAAGGCGATAAACGTGAACTGATTTGGTTTCATTTTATTGGGAAATTAAGGCACTTACTATCTTGCATGAAAAATTCTTAAGGGAAGATTTCAGAATGTGTCGGAATAGCCTTTCCCCCAAACTCACTGCTCAAAAATGGTAAAATAGTGAACGGGATAGTATAACAAACTACATAGTTCGAGTTTCACATCAAAGCAATTTTCGTCCCCAAAAATAACACTCATCTTGTCTTGCAGTCTCCTACCAAATCATCGTCATCTTATACAGGCGACGATGACACCGAATTGATGATGGATGAACTACTCATGGCCCCACCGATGACGGCCAGCGCTGTTCGCGGACTGCTGCCAAGGTACGTACATTCAAACAAAACAAAAACAAGTTCTTGTTTAAAATTTTTGAATGACCGACTAAGCCGTTATAGTGTTTGGGATACATAGAAATATTTTCAAAACGAAAATTAACTCCGTTGTTGAAACGCGATCCGTAGTTCTAGACGATCGAATTTCTCTCAGCTAGAATAGAATGGAAACAACTTGAGAGATAGCTGCTAGTGTCATTCATTGATTTTCATTTACACACCTAGTATAGCTACCTTTCTCTCTTATGAACATTTGTCCCATATTCGTTACGTTTGGCTACTATGCAATACTTTCTGGTTTAAATAATCGAATAGACGAAAACTAGAGCCACTGTTTGAAGAGGATAGTGAGACCGGCGAATCAGATGATGACAGTAAGCCACTCAGCGGTCGAGACAACCAGGTAGGATATGGACAGTACGTTATGTAATTTGTAGAAAGTTTTGCATCCACAGTTTTGTTTCGATATGATCATAGCTATTTCATTGTTAATTGTGTTCAGCGTAAAATATGTGAATGATGTTCCGTTGAGGTTTACCACAAAATACATTCTTTTTCAACCAAGATAGCAGTTTCTTTGAACAATTTCTACTACTCGATTTCGATGGACTGTATCGAACGTTGATGCAATATAAAAACATAGCAGTGATCAACCTAAAGAAGTAAATAAAAGTACATAAACAAATCAAATGTAGAGATGCTCAAATGTTTTCATAGAAATTCATATCTGCATTCATTAATTGACGAATATCTCTCTCTTTATCTGTGACAAACATAATATGCATTTTTTTAATGAAAATCTATCGAAGATTTTGTGTACTACTACAAAGAATATTTTTTACTAAAAATAATAAACTATTTTATTAAATAATTTTAAATAAATAGTAAAAATAATATTTACTACTTAAAATAATCTTCAAAAAATGTAACATTATACGATAAGAAATGAAAAAATACTAAGCTTTAATCCTCATCAAATGATCGATCAACTGATCTACAATATAGTTGTAGCTATTTTTGAGTGTTTTGAATTTATCATAGAAGCACTTAATATTTTACACTACCTTACTTAGCTAGATAATTAGTTATTGCACGAATCATTTTTCAACCACACAACATCCATAAAAAATCATGTTGTCCTAATACCTTGTAGAATACACAATGATACAAATTTTATCAAGTTGTACGTTTTATTTTTTTATCAATTTATTTTTTGTCAAATTTTTTAACTATCAATTATTTTTACATTTTTGTCTTCTCAGCTGTGTATTCAATAAAAAATAACTTTATTATTAGTATAAAAAGTATCGCAACTAAAGCTTGCGATACCGTTTTGTATCACGTTTTCTATAAGAACCGTTAGTTGTAACACAAAGTATGCCTGTGAAACAACACTAACCAAAGTATTATACTTATAGTTAGTAACATCAGCTAGTATAATTTACTGGAAACAGCTCATAATCCTTAAAAGTGAGGTAAACAGTTTCGAATTTATCGTGCCGGTTTACTGACTATATTTAAGTTTCATTTAAAAAAAAACCTTGCAATTTACTTAAACTAAATCACTAGCTGTCCCCAGACCAGCTAATCCACAGGCTGTTTACATGTGGATGTAAATTGTCAGATAGTTAGAATGTATATAACGAAACAAACAGTCCTTATAATATATTTAGATTCAACATCGAGTAAATAACTGAAAATAACAAACAAAAATGCTGCTACTATTACTACTAGCGGTTACTTTATGAAAAACATAATGATTGGATTTTTAGTTATACTAAACGTTATACAAGCATTAAAACACTTAAAATCACTGCGCAATTTCCTATCCTGCATGCCTTTCCTAGACAATTGATGGTTAGTTTTCAAAGAGCAGTGCCGTAGGTGTTTGTAGGTGTTGCATTTGTTTTTTTTTTGTCATCCCCAACGAATGTAATGTTTCACCGATTTTCTTAACCGTTTGTTTGTTCGTTTGTTCGATTGCGTAGATATCTTATAATTAGCGGATAATTTACTTTCGATAAATTGGCAGGGGCAAGCTTCGGAAAGAAATCCTCTGGTTTATGCGGATTTAAAAGATTCCACCGGTACCGATTCGGTAAGTACGACACCGTCGTCGACCCCGCAGGCGGAGAAGAACGAGACGATCAAGACTACCACTCCCGACGAAAGCTATGGGAGTGTTGCTGACAGATGTTATGCATCTGTGCAGCTCCCGACCACCGGGATGCATTGTGCAAGCGATACCGCACATTTCGCCGACAGGGCAAATGCACCGATCGGGCTCAGTCCAAGGCTCGAGATGCGCTTGGCACTGAATCACGACATTCTCGGCGACGAAGACCTGCTCACCTACAGTCCTGGACCGGACCTGACGGCAATTCTCGGGCGCGACCTCTCCACATACCATCGCATGAGTGGGAAGGACATCATCATGAATCGTATCGTGACGCGTGTGAGCAGCTACATGAACATTCAGACGGTAGCGACGCTCACAACGACGAGTGCAACGAGCACAGCGGAGTCGCCCGGTCCCTCGTCCAGCCAGGCAATGAGAAACGGAACGAGCTCATCATATCAGCAAAACAATTCAAAGATGGATACTCCTATATTGCACCGACGAAAAACTACCGCCCCAGCTACCTGGAGCAGTTCTGGGTCTGCGGATCGAGGTGGGTACTGCCGTTGGGACGTTCTCGATGTTCACAGGGTGACTAACGCTTCGACCAACATTTTCCCGCAGACGAAAAGACTCTGTCGGACCTGGAACGTTTGGCGAGGCGGGAGAAAGTTTACTGCATGACACAGCTCAACCACAACGCTTCTCAGCTGAAACGAGTAGCTAGCTTCAATAGCAATCAGAAACACACCAGCAAACTGTGAGTTTAACTTTGAAAGGGAAAAAAAGAAGGCAACTAGAATATGACTTAATATTTGATCCGCCAGGTTCAACTTTCTGCATCGACGAAACTCTGAAAACCAGCTTTCCGGATTTTTCTCTTCAAAAGACAGTACGGACGAAGGCTCCACGTGCCATTCAGACTCAAGCCGGCTGAATTCTCCCCGCAAGGAAACGGTACGTTGCCTGTTTGTACTTCACGTTTGATCATGTTCGTAGTTCCTGGACAATGCTTTCTTTTATAGGCTAAACCACTCGATCGAAGATTTTGGAAGCAACTGAGCAAGCGGCGGCGTGGCAGTTACTGCGAAGAACTTGCAACGGGTGCATCCTAATCGAGTTTCGTTATTTGCAACTAATCGCGTCGCCCATGCACAACAGTGTTCTTTTTCTATTGTAGCTAATACGTTTTAAAAGGCAAAAGTAGCATAACGAAACAGGGCTTGGTACGCTGGTGAGGCAAGAGCGTAACAATAGTTAGACTAAGTCACGCAGCGCACTCCTAATACGGGCAGCGATAGTGGGTAGGGAAATTAATAGCATGTAGCTAGTAAGTAGCTGAATTCCGTAACACGATACACATAATTTTAGTACATTGGTTTTCGCGAAAGCTGGACTGGACACTGCACGGTCCCTCACTCCAACTATACGTAAGTAGTGAATGAGTTTTAAAATAAAAGCCATACCATTTCAAAGAAGATACCGCACGACGTGGTGCTTAGTAACAATGTTCCCTCCACGGTTAAATCCAAAAATCGAATGATCAATTGAAAATTTCCGTCGCATGATAATAGTTCGAAAGGATGCACATAACGATGTGTGAGATGTAAGGTCCGTATTTCGCGTACCGTTTTGGAGAGACAATATTTTTGTCTATATTTTTCGGTTTATTTTGTTGCATCTGTCATATAGATTTTAACTTTGATTCGACGTTTACAAAAATCGCAATTATGCAAAGATAAAGCAGAGTTTACAACCAGCAGTGAAAGAAGAAATTGACCTCGCGAACGGCACTAGCACCACCTACCAGAGTATATATAAGCGTATCGATCACTGGTTTTGTCCACTAACTTTAACACTAATGTCGGTTATTAAGTTCATACTGTTTTAAAACACTCTTCAATAGAATCATCGCTAATCAACAGATACGAAGCAAGGAAAAAAAGAAGAAAAAACATCAAACGAGTGATAGTTCTCAGGTAAGGGTAATAAGTCCATATTTGTACATATAAACACTTTTTACGGCATTACTCTTACACTCGGATGTATGCAGCAGTACGCAGTTGATTGAAAAATTCGTGATTTAACAGCCTTTGCAATGAACGTAACAGAGGTAGATTTGATTGTTTACAACATTCAATAGAAATTTTTATACGGAGGTAAAGTTTGACAATCGATTGCCAATAGGTTTGGTTTGAACCTGTTTCGATGTTTTGTTAAAAACATTAGATACCTTTGCAAAATGCTCTCGGTGACAGAAATATGCTTTTCTAATGAAACCTCTAAATTCGTTGAACTTTATGTACTCTGTAGCTGAAGTGAATATAACACATCCACGCGTTCGATTCGAATGCTATTTGATAGATTGTGATCATATAAGTAATCCTTTTCAGAGATCCATCCACATATATATTATAACATTTGTTACTTTTTTCTATTTTTTCGATTATATACATTGCTATAATCTAATAATATGTTATATAACATATTGGTTTTGAAGTTATTAGCCAAAGGTTATGCGTCTTTGCTACTACCAAACTAATGACATAATTATTTATTCTTCTTACTTTCATAAACGAACCTAATGGAGTATGCCATAGAAATCACTCAACAAGTATAAAATGTAATTAGTTCAAAAATTTATTAATACGATCATATAAAAAATATCAATATAATTATTGTCAGATTCATGTACTGCATTAGCATTATTTACATGAAATATTTAATCCTTGTGCAACAAGCTCCTTTTTTAAGCTCCCAGGTTAAAGAGGAAACCATATTTTGATATTTGGCAACGGTTTTTTACCTGTAACACTTTCGTAAAACCGATTTTTATGAGTTATGTATCATTAATTTCTTGCACTTCCTATGTGTAGTCAAACACATGAACACGCGTTAACATTTATTTATAATTCAAATAGAGCGCTTATTGGTTAGCCCTCAGATCCGTTACTGGCCTTATTCATTCGTTTGCATAGATGATTCACAGTGAAACTATTTTATTTTACAACAAAATTACTTCATTGCAGTCATGAATTTGGATGGTAGATCTAGCTTATTTGATATTGAATCTTTTATTGTTGATCACTGTTGAAACGGTGTACACTGTACAGATCATAAATGAAACGTAAACTAAAACGCCAAAAAGAGAAGCTTTACTGTGTACATTTCATGATGGTTAATGATAAACTATTGCAAACAATTCAGAAACGTAATTTAGTCAAAACATGACCCTTTCATAGCTAACTAATGAAGATTACCAAACTTTGCGCATTAAGAAATTACTTCACCGTAATAGGAGCATCTAGAAAAAGTTACACACACATTACAAAACCAAACTGGTTAACGAAAAAAAAAACTTCCTTTTTGGACGCTCCAGCAACATTCAATAAACGCTTCGCGTTCGATTCACAATACAATTTTAAGACAAATCATTGTCAGTAAAACCCCACAACAACTGAAAATTTAGCACTCTTCACGCAACCACTTTTAACAGCGTTTGGACCTTCGGATAGAAGAATTCCATGCCATACATTAAGATGTATGACTGATACACAAACAAACACAAAGCAAATGGATAAGGTTCAAACGTACTTTAAATATTAACATTAACATTTTCGGTAAAGCAAAAAACGATGGTACCCTGTCGGCGTTGGTAACAGAAAACCAGTACCATGATAAATAGAATAACGATAGGCAATTGAGAGGGGGTCTTCGAGATAGAAAATACTTCAAATTAAACATAGTTTCTGAACAAAATTTCTCATAAGTAAAATAAAAACAGTATTTTGCCTTAAACTGCAAATCCACACGAAGTATTAGAGAAGAACATTTGTCATAAACGCTGAACAGCAATCACAAAAGATCTTCACAAAAAGGAAAAATAATAAATTGGTTGATGAACTGAAACAAAATATGTTTGTTGTTGTTGTTGTCTTTACAGGATGCGTTCTTCAACAGAATATTACGCTGCGTAACAATCTAACGCTATCATTCAAACTACCTAGAACTAATATCGTTCCGGGTGCAAATGGTTGATCAAATGTTTCCCACATTTATTATTTCCGTACCGATGTAGTCAATCATGCATACAAAGGTTCGGTTAAGTCTGGAATTGGTACATAAATGTGCGTAAATTTCGTCATAGTAATTCATGGTGCCAAAATACATGTAACATTTCACTTCCTCTTCCTTATCTTCCTTGATCAGCCTTTGTGACTATGCACTAAATAGTTTACCACCACATACAGTCAAATATAAGGATACAATATAGTATTTTGAGACTGGTCTAGTGGGAGATAGAATAGTATGAGAGAAAACCATTTGCAATCAAGAAAGATAAAAATTTCCTTTCTGGATTGAATTTGCTATATTAAATACGAATAATATTAATAAACGTTCATTTACCCATAGGCATTATGCACTGTAGTAATAACTCTGAAAACATTCCGGATTTACCGCCATAGCACATCACGATACTAGTTTTAATTTTGGCTCGCTCTATTCTGGCTTAAGACGATACCCAACAGAAAAACTGCAAGAATTAGATCGCTTTCGTTTAACGGTTTAAGACCTCACACATCTGTGCAACCGTCCTTGAGATATTAGCGCCAATTCCTTCTGCCTCTTTTTTATCATTTTGCTGATTTCTTGTCATTGATTCGAACCCATGAAAGAAAAATTCTAAAACTTTAAGCTATAACACACGCGCCCACATACAGTACACCTCCAAATGCCAATCTGTTATACCGCATTCATCTCATTTCCGATGGACGGAAAAATAGATGCGATTCAACAACCTTCAAAGTTATCAAAGTTTAGATTGATCCCAAAAGAGTGGGATTATGTTGCTTGGGAATGTTGTTTAATAATTGGTCCAAGCAGATTGAAATGTCAGACGTTTTTGCGATTTTTGGAGTTAAACAACAATATAATTTTTAGTTGCAAAGCGGTATTGCTCGACTTCTCGTTTGCTTTGGTATACAGCTGTATAAAATTAGGACTACTTCTGATATATAACTCCAGTCTACAGCGTCAATCATGAGTGAACCTAAAAAACGAAAGAAAAAATCCGTAAGTTAACTTGTTAGCTTTACTTACAAGCGCGTACTGCGAAATTTACCGCTGTATGGTTACTTGATTTACAGAAGGAAGAAATCGCCAAGGAGTTTGATTTGCCGGAAAGGAAAAGCAAGATAGCCACCATCTACAAACAAGATGGACAAGCTTACTGCCTGTGCCGCTCATCGGATTCGTCCCGTTTTATGATGTAAGTGACCATGGCTACAACAATAGACGCATTCGTGGAGGATATTGTTTACATGTTTCTTCTACTTATGAATGCTATCTTTTTTTCATGGACACCGATGCTGCGAACATTTATTTACCAGATGCTGCGATGCGTGCGAAGAATGGTATCACGGGGATTGCATCAATGTGTCGGAAAAAGAGGCCAAACATATCAAACACTACTATTGCCAGCGATGCAAGGAAGATGATCCCACACTGCAAACGGTTTTCCGGCTGGTGCCGGTACCTGGACCAACACCGGTTCCGGAGGAAAAGAAACCTCCCAAGAAACGGAAAGAAAAACCTCCTGGTGGTTCTTCGTCGGAGAAACGTTGCGGCCACTGTGAGGGGTGTCTCGCGGAGAATTGTGGAAATTGTGACGGGTGTTTGGGACACACCAAGAATGGGCGTAAACAGCGCTGTGAGTTACGGATCTGTAGCAACTCTAGCACCCGGAAGAAAGACCGAGCAGCTATGAAAGCGGCGGGACGTAACAAAAAGAGAAAACGCTCTGTAACACCGGAAGTGGTTAGAAACCCTGCTCTGGAAGGTGACCGACAATGTTACGGTCCCGGTTGTATCATGACTTCACGACCCCAATCAAAGTATTGTTCGGATGAATGCGGAATGAAGTTGGCTACGAGCCGTATCTATCAGGTACTTCCTCAACGCATACAAGAGTGGTCACTAAGTCCCGCCATCGGCGAGGAGCAAAACAAAAAGTCCTTGGAATCTATACGTATGAAGCAGGCGATCGTGCGAGCCACCTTGGCGGAGCTGGATAAACGTCATGCGGAATTGGATCTGCTAGTTGAGCGAGCCAAGCGATGCACGCTGGATCCAAACGCACTTGAAAATATGGACGTTGAAGATGAAATGTCGATGTATTGCATTACCTGTGGGCACGAAATTCACTCCAAAACGGCCATCCGGCACATGGAAAAGTGTTTCAACAAGTATGAAAGCCAGGCAAGCTTCGGGAGCATTTTCAAGACGCGCATTGACGGGAATTCAATGTTTTGCGACTTTTACAATCCGGCCAGCAAGACCTACTGCAAACGACTTCGCGTGCTATGTCCCGAGCACTGCAAAGACCCTAAAGTAAGCGACACGGATGTTTGCGGTTGCCCGCTAGTGCGGAACGTGTTTCAACTGACGGGAGAATTTTGTCGGTAAGATACTAACATAGATAAAGCGTCTCAGCAATATTTCACTACAACCTCATAAAACATTAGACAAACGTATGCCCCCACGAAACGCCATTTGCAGAAGGGACCTAAACCAAATTCAACATGTCGTTCCAGGGCACCCAAAAAATCATGCTTCAAACACTATGTGTGGGAAAAGGTACGGCGTGCCGAAATAGATCTCGAACGAGTGCGGCAGTGGCTGAAGATGGATGAGTTAGTGGAGCAGGAACGACAAGTTCGCCAATCGATGGCTTCGCGAGCGGGCGTCCTGGGACTTATGCTTCATTCGACATACAACCACGACATCATGGAAAAGTTATGCGCCGGCAAATATTAACATTTTTTCCCGAGGTTATCAAATAAAACCCAGGCATCTGCACCTAGTAAGTAACCGAAATTGTAATTGAGGTAAGAAGGATGATGAAAATTAAAATGTAGCTACTATTCCAAGACGCATCATGTTGGTTGGGATGGATTTTTATCGCAAATAATTCAACTTTTTGGGAATTTGCCACCTCAAACCTATTGGACAATGGCGTATCCAAGTAGTTTCGGACCCCATGATATTAATCGTCAATCGTGCTCAAGTGAAGTCTACAAAAACGCTCCCAGTGCGTGATTTGTAAAGTATCACGGGCATACGATATTTGAAAATGGTTTCACTTTTAATGCAACCGATTGCTTCAAATTCACATCTACTTAGACCCGATCACACTTCCCTGAAAAAGGGCAAACAAAGATCATCTTATGGAAGAAAAAAAACATCTTTTGAATACATTTTAGTTGAGCCTGATCATAGTTTCTTGCTCGGATTCATCTTCGCGATCGTCCTGTGTCATTTTCTACTGATATATGAAGCTTATCAAACCTAGCAAGGTACACCAACAGGTTGTAAGTGATGTGATGGAGTTCATAGAGGCGTTAGCCAGTTTCAAGGCCACCAACATCCAGGTATATGTAATATGCTATTTTCGTAGTGGAAATCTATAACAGCTTAGTTCGATAGCGTTCTTTTAGCCAACGGTTTTGGCATTCTCGGTGAAAAAGATTCCCAACTAGACTCCACAGCATCGGTACTTTGCCCTTTCGTTAGCTACTCACTCTTTTTTTGTCGTAGCTCCCCTTGTATAATATTTATGTCATCAGCCAAAATCTGGTTTGATTAGTTTAAGAACGATGGATTGGGACGGTTGGGAATTCTATTTTAAAAACAAAGTAAACGATATATTTCCCATGCATCTGCTGCACAAATGCTAGCTGTGCGTCTTCTGCGATGACTAAATCATGTTGAATATAGGATCACTGACTGGCCCGAGCTGCGTGTCGTTGTGATTGTGTATGAGCTTAAACAATCCGGTACCGATGGATGCTGGCATCCCCAGTATAATGCGCTCCGATACGCCGTCAACGGAATCCGTCTGCCCGTAGTATGCCGCATCGAACAAGTGGTCGGCCGTTTTTTCGAACTGTGAGCAAAGGAAAACACATTATCACCAACATGGCGCATATGCAAAAGACAAACACCCCGCCCGAACGTCCCCGCACTTACCGATGCAAGATTAAACACGGATTCGCGCATTTTCGCCAAACCGTGCCGCGTGATGCCGAGCACCTCGCCCCTCGATGTCATTTGGCTGGCGAGCAGCATAATGTGCCGATGGTCCACGCTCATACCGTGTCCCTCCATCACTTCGGTGATTTCCGTCATGATCGTTGTGCGTGCCGCTTCTATGCCGAGCGTTTGGTAGACCTCCAGAATGTTGTTGCTCTTGGTTCGGTTGCCGATCACACCGTAGGTTGCCATAACGTCTCGCAAACCGCACCCTTCCACGCACAGCCGATACTTGGGCGTCCCGCGGGAATCATCGACGGCGATAACGGCGCGCGACACCTGCGGTAGGCCTGCCACCACCACATTCGGTATCGCCGTTAGCAGCCGCTGTAGTTCCGAGTTCAAGCTGTGGCTGTGCTTGTTACTGTCCGGACGAATGACGATCAGGGATGGACCGTACACGTCCACGTTATCTTGCTTCAGCTTCAACTTGGACGTGCAAATGCTACGAAAGAAGGAGTGAGGGAAAACTCATCAGCATGAGGTCCAAAGAGGATGAGAATGAGATTCAAAGGCAAGAGGCTCACGTACGAGTAGCGAATCGTCTCCGCATTAACCTCCAGACCAAGCACCCGTATGCGATCCAGATCGAGCTTGATCAGCAGGAAACAGTCGTCCGCTTTGTACACTTCCTCAATGTAGGAGGAAATCTCCCCGAGTGACGTCTTCTCGATGCGGGCCTTCACTTTGCGTGCAAACTCCATGCTGGTATTGTTCTCGATCTCCGCCGTAATGATCGGCGTCGAGATTGCCTTGGTGGCGTTAATGATCTCCACGATGCGCGGCACACCCTGCGTAATGTTCATGGATGCGACACCGGCGAAGTGGAACGTTTTCAGCGTCATTTGCGTGCCGGGCTCTCCGATGCTTTGTGCGGCCAGCGCACCGACGGCCGTTCCCGGCTCTGTCACAGCTTTGTTGTACTTGTTGCGCACCTGCAGCAGGAACAGCTCCAGCTGGCCGGCCGTCGTACGCTCAATCTCCATCGCTACCTTCGGCCCGTTTACGAACCGCCGCTGAATGGCGGCTAACCGTGACCCAAACTTTTTCAGGAAATCGCTTAAAACATACATGAGCAAAGCGTTACAACACTTGCGCCAGAAACGAACCGCATAGCGCTCGAGACTTACGTGCATTCTTTGCGAAAATCTGGCCGACAGTTGGTAAACTCCGGCTTGGACAGGATCTGCTCGCCCACGCTGAGCACCTCCTCTCCGCGCAGCGGCAGCTCGTCCCTGCAGGGTAACATGTTCCGCACGTGCATGAATTGCCGCTCGATGTCCACCGGTTTGTTCTTCACCTCCATGTAGACCGGATCCAGCCCATCCGCACCGTACTTTATCTCAACAACCTCACCGATCGCGTTCCGCACAGTTTCGTCGTACTGGACAACCAAATCTTCCAGACATTTCACCAACCGCCGCTGCAAGTAACCCGTCTCCGCCGTTTTCACCGCCGTATCAACGAGACCCTCGCGACCGGCCATGGTGTGGAAAAAGAATTCCGTCGGAGTTAGGCCCGAGTAAAAGCTGTTCTGCACGAAACCACGTGCGGCCGGAATTTTCGCTATACGGGGAAGAGTAAAGAACCGGACATGTTAGCGGCACCGACCGTCGACCACAGTCGACCACAGATAATACATACAGAACTTTTCAAAATGAGGCAACGCACGATCCTCGAATCCATTCGGGACGCGTTTGCCGTTGATGGCCTGCTGCCCGACGCAAGCAATCATCTGCGAGATATTGATGTTCGATCCTTTCGAACCCGACTGAGCCATGATGAGGGCGCTGTTCGTGGGGTGCAGCTCGCGAAAGCATGCCTTCGCCGCCAGCTCACGGATGCTGGACAGCTCCTTCAGCATTACCGCCTCCAGCGTTTGTTCCGCGGTGCAACCCGGTTGACACTGGAGTGTACCTTTCTTCATCTCCGCAATGTACTCGTCACACTTGCGGTACCCATTCTCGAGCAGCTTTTGCTTTTCCTCCAGCAGCTTGCGGCTCGGCGTGACGTCACCGATGCCGAATGAGAAACCATGGTTCATCATAAAGTACGATGCCATGCGCGCCAACCGCCACATCGAGCGTATGGCGAACTCCTCGCCGAAATCGCGCAGTATCGTGTAGAAGATGCAGCTTTTCGTGCCCGAACCAAGCGTGCCCTTATCCATGGCACCGCACAGCAGCTGCGAGTTGCGTATGATCACCCACGAGTCCTTCACGCACAAATCCATGTCTTTCGTGTAGTTTCGTCCCTTCGTGGACAGGTTAGCGTTCACGCATGACCGACCGTTCGGTTTCAGGATGAGGCTGAATATTTGCTTACCGGTCCAAAGCTTTCGCGGCTTCAAAATAGCCGGTCGCGGTAGATCGATTACCATGTTCGCGTCCGGGCCCGACAGCATGCACGCGGCCAGCTGCATAACCTGCTCGCGGGTCAGAAACTGATCCTTTTGCGTCAGCAGGTATCCGCCGGTGATGAAATCTTGCGTTGCCGCAATGAGAAGCTCACCGTTGCGAGGGGTCACGAGGTTGGACTTATTGCCCATCAGCACAAGCGCTTCGGCGCGTGCTTCCTCCGTTTGCGGCAGATGTAGATTCATCTCATCTCCATCGAAGTCGGCGTTGTACGGAGTGCAGGCACATTCGTTGAAACGAAACGTTCGCTGGGGTTGCACTTTTGCGACGTGGCACATGATGCTTAGCTTGTGCAGGCTGGGCTGACGGTTGAACAGCACCACATCGCCGTCCATCAGGTGGCGCTCGACAATGTCACCGCACTTGAGATCCTGCGCCACTTTGTCCCGATTTCCGTACGCGAGATACTTTTTGAACGCGCTTCCCTTCTGCTGCACATAATTCGCACCCGGATGCTTCTCCGTACCATTACGGATCAGTTGCCTCATACGCTGGGGAGGAAAACGTTGCGGATACATATGAGATAAAACACGTCGAAAGAAAATTACTGCATATGCAGTCGCTTACTTACATTAATGTTAGCCGTATTAACTTTCTCCGGAAATGTGAGAATTTTTGCCACCCTGTCCGGTACACCCACTTGGTGAATCATTAGATTGGGATCGGGGGAAATGACGGTACGGGCGGAAAAGTCCACCCGTTTGCCGGATAGATTTCCGCGGAACCGTCCCTGTTTTCCCTTTAAGCGCTGGACGATGCCACGTGTTGGTTTTTTCGGCTGGAAGTGAAACAAAACACCACATACCACGGAGGCATTGGGTACGCGTACGCTAGTATGCTATCTACCTTCGTGTTTACTCACCATAAGCGAGAGCGGAATGCCGGAGAGCTCACTGTTGAAGTACAGGGCGCAATGCAGCTGCAGGTAGTCCCAATCTTCCTGGATGAGTTCAATCTTACCACCCGTCATCATGTGCTTCGCAATGACGTCGCTAATCAGCAATATCTCACTCTGCTTCATCGTCAAATCGTCTTCGGTCGTACCGGCCTTTACTTCAGATACAACCGAAGGTCGTATGCACACGGGCGGAACGAAAACGCGCGTCACAATGAGATCGGCCGGATTCGATTGCGCTGAAGTCATTCCAAGCAGCGGCACATCGCTTTTAGGAATATTACGAAACAAATCCAACACCTCCACCGGATTCAGTTCCTTCGATAGCGACGAGGGACCGACGACGGTTTGCGATAGTTCTCGGTTCGACTCGATCGCTGCCTGCATCTCGTGCAGTGCGTTCGTTACCAACGGATCGGAGGCTTTCTTTCCGCGGAACGGTTCGTGGACGATTTTCATCAAGCCGGGACCTTTTTTAACTGGCCCATTCAGACTGTTGCAGTACGGACATTTGGTATTTTTCTTCGCTTTCTTCAACACCTGACTGTGGATTGACTTCTTCGCCAGGTACGAAAGGTTGGGATTCACCAAACGCGTGCTGAAATGTTTCTTTTCCTCCTCTTTCAGCATTACACGCGAGCATACTTTGCAGATTGACTGCAAAATCGTAATAGTCGCGCGAAAGTGACCCACGTGAAACACCGGCAATGCCAGATCGATGTATCCAAAATGCCCCACGCAGTCATTCAAGCCTTTTTTGCATGTCTCACAGGTAGCATCTTTCTGACTAACGCCCATTCGCCGATCCAACACGCCGTAGGCGACCGGCGTACGTTCCGCATTCTGATTGTATAGATTCTTCGCCACAACGTGCAGATGTGCTTCTTGCTGGATCTGTTGAGCACTGTCTATGTTGAACGAAACGTGCGATCTACCAAAAGGAACCGAAAAGAGGTTAGCTGGTGTGGACACGCATTCTAAACGGTGCAGCTGTGCTACTTTCTTACATTTTTTTAATCACATCCGCTTCGCGAAATTGTTCCTTCGGCATATTGCTGGACTTTTAATAAGCCACGAAATAGTAAATATTTCCGTCGATTGCGGCATGCGGCACCGGTAAATAATAATGGCAATTGTTATGACAGATTCCAAACAAACAATGACAGCCCCTTGGATAGTGGGACAGTTGTAATGTTGTTGCTGAATAAGGGTGACTATGAAGTTTCAGTTCAGTTGTATCTAGTTCATTTATTCGGTTCATTGCATACTTTAAGGAGCAAAACGGACGTCGGTAACCGCAACGATGTAGGGTAAGTGCACTAATAATAGACAAGTTTGTACAGCGTTTTCATGAAAAAATTAATTATACCAAATCCACTGAACCAAAACTCACGAACTAAGAAGTTAATGGTAGACACAAGTTTTATTTGCATTTTGCATTTGCAATACATCTTATTAAACAACATTGAATGTATGTGCACGTTCAAAAAACACTTACCTGATAAAATAAATTAATTTTAATCATTATGCAGCACAACCCAAACAAACAAACCGATAAATACGTAAACAAATAATTTTCATCATGACATTTGAAAAAGTCAGCGCCAAAAACATCGACCTTCGACGGCGCGACGGCAGCGCCAGATGTGGTACGTTTCCGAACTAATTACCACCGAGACCTAATCTGGACTTAAACCATAATTTCGAACAGAATATTTCGGAAACAGCTTTCAATGTCTAAGCAGTTTGTTCAAGAAACATTCGATTAGAGTTAATCATTGACGACAATGGTTATATTTTTTTTTCAAAAATGGAAAAATATACACAATCATATAATAATTCTACCAGTTCCTGTAAGTTCACAACAGCTTGTGACACACAATTCGTTCACACTACTGACTGACTGCCATTATTATTTGTATTTTTTGTTGTTGCAATTTTTCGATTCAAGACAGTCGCTATAAATTAATCTACACTACTGTTCATTTAAGAGCGTGGTGCCTACACTTCTAGGATTCAATATTCTTATTATTGAACAAACGATACGCAAAACTGATTCATAAAGTATACAAACTGAAATAGATGTAATTACATATGATACAGAGTTGTCTCCCTAGAGAATCACGTTACAGGAATCTATACGTCTATACAAAACTGTGATACTGCTCATTGCTGCACACTTTCATATAATATTAGAGCTAGCTTCACCCTGGTTGCTGCTAAGGAGGAGGGAGCGAGTGAGAGGTAAACGAAAAGCACGAATTATTCAACAACATTAACAATCAATCAGATATAATACCTGATATAGGCGCTGTAGAACATTAATCTCTACAACGTTGTGCTTTTATAAATTTGATGTTATTATTAACGTGGCTCGTAAGATGTACAAGACTAAAGAAATGTTAAAATATTACGGTATCATTGTTTTCATTGCGATGAATTCTATGTCACCAGTGTAACGGATCGTGCCAGATTGCTGTGTAATGTCTGTACAGATGGGATACTGTGAAATCTTAAGCTTATTTTTGCCTCCTGAAGTCTGTGGTCGAAATTCCCGCATTGATCCAGCACAGGGTCGAACCGAAACCATCAGCAAATGAAAGAAAAAAGGTAAACACATTATTATGATGATAATATTTACTGTTATGATGACTTATAGATGTCTATAATGAGGGATTTGAGTTTTTATGTTGTAGAAATATTTGGCTCTAAATGTATCTTGAACAAACAATAGGTAAATTTTTTGCTTAGCTGATTTCTTATCTAATTTCTCTTCGATAAGCAATTAAAAATAACACTCTTTTCATCACAAAACATGCAATCGGAGTGCCACACGTGATCGATAAGCTGCAGTTAATATAATAGCGAAATTTCAATACACGGACTGTAGGCAACAAATCCGAACCGTACCAAAACTGTGTCACAAAAGAAATAACAGGATCGTCCGCGATAAATTGTGCCGAACAACTTAATAAAAAATGAAAGCTTCAATCTAACGGAGAGCAAAATAGTTCTACGGGAATTGTTCCGGTGACAATATAAACCATTTACGATGACTATCCAACAGTATGAGATCCAAATAGTGCTCCAGCGTTGTAGCATTATTAACTTTATAATGATGATCCAAAGCACTATGACCTGGCTCGAATGTGGCCATTATATGCTGTTTGCTGCCATTATAAAAATCTTAGAACATATATTAACACACTATTTAAGCATGATATGATAATAATGTAAGTTAAAACTACGCGAGTACGTCAGAAATCAGCTATAGAAGTAAATGGAAATACAAAGCATGTTTTAACAATTTTAAACAATCGACACAACAAGTTAATATTAAGAATCCTTTTAGACTGGTAAGGACGAATATCTGCTTTCTTAGTTTTAATTGCATCGTCTGAAAGCAATCTTTCATCGTCGATTTTAGGACTGTCATTGTAAAATAGCATGTGTTTAAAAACTAAAAAAAAATCAGCTGAACCTTATATGTACATAAATATTGTGGAAATTAAATATATCAACGAAAACATGCACAATTATCAATACCTGTCAAATGATCACCAGATATTTGAGAGGATATCAAGCCAACGCCGGATGTGGACGTAGTAGTTGCTGTTCCAGTTGACACCGACGACATAATGCATTTGGCTTGGGCCGCCGTCAATATCCCTCCGTTATTTCCAACTGGTAAGTTTCTTCCGGCTCCGCTCGTCCTACACACATTGCCACCATAAATTGAGCTTTAAAGTAATAAATATTCAAACACATATAAACACCAACTATCGCAACAATAGGTTCTGAAAATGCTTAAAAATTTTATATTTAACAGTTATGGAGCTCATACAAAGTTACAATGTACAATGCTTGTATATAAAGCCGTGGTTTCAATGCTTGAATCAAATTTATCTGCTGAAACTAAATCCGTTGTAAAACATCCAAAATTAGGTCTTATAATAATAAAAAAACTCTTATTAATAGTTGCGTCAATTCACATCAGCTGCACTCTTCCTGATTTAATGCTTAAATATTCTGCGTGAAGACTAACTTTTACAAGCTTTTACCAAACACATAATGCAATGAAAGTTGACTATATTGCCAAACATACTGTACTTCCGATGATACCAAATGTTTTAATTAGAAACGATGTAAACGAACAATAAATAATTTTTTTTTTTGCATTCTTTCAGCTTCTGGCACAGTTTATAAAATTCTTCGCTAGCTACATGCTTGATCGTTGACTCATCTAGTCAGTACCGTTACAAGAGTGTTCCGCGGCAGAACATCGCGCCGATTATCCGAGAACGGTCAGGGTCTGCTTGTCTGGAGATAATGGATGTTACGTAAGTCTATCAACTGGCAATGTTGCACAGGACATTCAATTGAAATAACGAGATTCTGCGCTCACGAAAGGGTTTAAAATTGGACAATGATGGAAAACCAAGAGCCATTTTAAATATTTATAGTATTAATAAGCACACGTTTAGAACTGGATCGGAACCAAATTCCAGCTGATGATGATTTTGGAAAGCAGTAGCATTCTTGCAATCAGGGTATGAGACCAATCAAGCAAGCTGTAAGGTATTCGGAACTATCGCGCACGTTATTACGTTAAAAAAAGAAAATGGCAGTTCTAAATAGTAAAAGAAAGTAGGGAAGAAAGTTTAAACCCAATATATTTAAACATAACGATTTTAAATATAGCTGCAAACCATCCTGGCCTCGTTCGTTCGGTATGTCCCCGGATAGTCGACGTAGTACTGTTCTTATTTAAGAATTTTCATATATTTCTATACAATGGACAGTAATCCATTGCTCGTGTGAAACTTACCCCATGCCGAGTTTAGGAGACATCGCTTTGTTCACATCATCTTCCGACATTTTGCGCTTCTGGCCCGGCCGCATCATCAAAGCGTGTGGTTTAGGTGGTGTAGGTAAATTAAGTGGCGGCTGCTGTGGCGGAGGCTGCGATTGAGGCGGTGGGCGCTGCTGCATCTGCTCGACATTGGGCTGTAACATAAGCGTATTGATGCAGGTCAGTATCGTAACACTCCACGTAAATGGGTTTATGCTTTTGCGTTTTGAGCGGTAGCACCAACTAAATACCTTTGGTGGTTCTTGGGTGGAGTACTGTACAGTTGTAAATGATGGTGGAGGTGGAGGCGGCTGTGGCGGAATTGGAGCGTTTATAATAATTTGATGTTGTGCTCCTGTTTGACTGTCAATCAGCTGGGACTGTGGTGCTTGCGGCGGTGGTTGCGTTTGTGCATTCGGCAAACTAGTAATGATTTGCTGGGAGGGTGGAGGAACCGTGTGAAATTGTACTTGAACACCTGGGGGAATAACAAACACGCATTAGTTCTTCGAAATTTTTCTATAATGTCAACGATGAACCCGTAATACGGTGGAATATGTTAATATTTTCATTTGGTAAGCTCAAACTAATTGTGTCACAAATGGACTTAAACGAACGATAAAAACGGGTAAAATAGTAATTCATACTACATAATGCTCATAATGTTGCAACTGTTTGACATTTACCGCATGGGGTCATGTCTGTTGCAACTCGTAATGCCGTAAACCACTTGTAGAAAAAGCAAGCTTCGTCTTTCCCTAGCGACGAGTGACTAACCAGCTATGGTGGTAAAACCAGTCTAGTAAGCTTGTGAAATGGCATGCATGAGTTCGATCGTCACGCCAACGAGAAGAAGAAATCTTTCTAATAAACTTATAACGCTATATTCAAGATTAAGTTCGAGCAAGTTCCTAGTTTGGTAATCAAAATAACATCAGTCGTTAGGTCATTGCAGGAGACGGTACCAGATGTAACTCCTTATTGGATTTCCAGTGACCCATAGTCATAATCGTTGGGTTGTGGTATGAAATGTATAAGATCTGCCAAAAACAGGGTTAATCGTACGGTCCAACAGAAAAATTGTCTTGGCTTAGGTATCCGACACGTAACACACACCGACTCTCTTTAGCTGAGCATGTCTTGCAACCGGACTTTGTAGTTAGGTTTTGATCGTGAGAGTGTAGCCATAGATTTACATTCTATTTAATATTTAGGGATGTCAAACCCAATCGTTGTTTCTAGCCACAACGGTGCATTATGTTTTTTTTTTCTTCAAGTCGCGATTTGTGGTAGATTCAGCATAAAATTAATCGGATACACCATGAATCACTAATCCGTATCATATGCATGCGCTTACCTTGCGGAGGTTGAATTTGAGGATTAAATGCACTGGTCGTAATGATTTGCTGCTGCTGCTGCGAAGCTGGCGGCCGATACTCAGCGGCACTAATAATCGTCGGTTGGCTAATGATGTGAATTTCATTCGGGTTCCGCATGGGTTGCGTGGTGATCTGTATGCTAGGCACCGTACTGACCGGGACCTGTTGGATCTGCGGCCCCGCGGCTGAAGCAGTAACCACGGGCCACGGTTGCGGAGCACTGACGACAAAGTGGGATCCGCTCACCTGCATCTGTTGCGGGGGCGGGGCTGGAGCAAACGATTGTATCGACACCGGAATTTGGCTGAAGATCTGCTGCGGAATGCCACCGTGACTGATCGGTGGATTCGGTTGCGAAGTAATGATTGTGTTGCCGACTATATGTTGCACTGTCGGTGGAGGCACAGACATAATTGGTGGTGGCGGCTGACTGATCGGTATGCCCGGCATCGATGAGACGGGAATCACAGTAGTTTTGGCAAGCTGGCCACTAGTCGGAATCTGCTGTAAGATCGTACCGAGAGGCGGACCATCCTCGATCTTGAGCGGTTCCTGTTTGATTTGCATCTCCGCGGGACCACCGACCTTCTTCGCGTCCGCACTGTTTATAAGCATACCGGTCGCCTGCGTAATGGGCGCTTGGGCACCGATCGGTGCCAACTCCGGCGGTGGATGGTGCGTTAGAATCGGTTGTTGGGTTTGAAAAATTATCTGATTCTGTGACTGCGGTGCCGTCTGGTGTATAATGTTGGGCGGCGGCACCATGAATGCGGTGCTTCCCTGCACCGTAATGATCTGTTGCGTTTGGGGCGACCGTTGAAAGTGATCGAACTGGGGTGGAGGTATTGTTGTTTGCACAATTCCTTGGACGGGCTGCGGTTGCGGCTGAATGAGATGCTGTATTGTGACCTGTCCGCTCGGATGTGTGCCGCCGCTCGTCTGTATGGATGGATTTTGCTGTATGTATTGCACCTGATACGGTGGTGCCGGATTTACGATGATTTGTTGGGCCGTCTCTGCGGGCGCTTGTTGGATCTGTATGCTCGGTGGCGGCTGGGACAGATGCGCCCCGGCTGGCGCGTTTTTGATCTGCACAATCGGAGGACGTATCTGCGGCCCAGGCGGTGGATTGCTCACGTTCGCTATTTGCGATGGTGGCGCAGTCGTTTGAATTTGTGAGATTACGACATTATTCGGTTGCTGGTGGATTTGGACTGGCACGTGTGATTGAATTATTGTGGGCGCCTGCTGTATTATCTGCGGTGGTGGGGGCTGACTTTGCGGCAAGGCGGGCGGATGCTGCATAAAGCTTTGGGGCGGTGGAGCAAGCACCGTCGGCGGTGGCTGATGAATAATGCCGTTTGGCTGCGTAACATGCTGCGTCCGTATGATTGGCGGCATCTGCGCAACCTGGGTGGTTTGCACGATGTTCGTTTGGGGCAGCAGCTGAAAATTTGCTTTGGGGATATTATTTTCCTGGAAAAAGCTGAGCTCTTCCTGCAGCGTTTCGATCAAGTTTTTCGCTAGCTGCTTTGCGCTTTGCAAACCATCCAACCTGGGAGGGAACGGGGAGGGAAAGTAGAATGAAAAATTAACATGCCGCGACATTAACTCACGAGGCAACACTTACGACGGATGTTCGATAACCAGCTGCAACGGTTCTGGAGCTTCCTGCATGGTTTGTGGCTCGAGATTCATCGATCCGCGACCCCGCAGCGTCACGATAGCACCAGTCTCGGTGCGTATGTAGTTTAAGTTTGTGCCTCCTTCACCCAGCACGCGCGACCGAACATTAAACGCCGGCGGTGCATGATCCAGACCTATCATGAGCTTGGCGATACACATGGTTGTGCCATTTGATGTGCTAACTATTGCTGGCGGAGGATTACTAATAATTTTGGATTTCTG
>JXXA01019163.1:0-23737 GCA_000956255.1 Anopheles punctulatus
CACTGGATGAGCTAATAACTACAAATACGAACAATCAAACAAACGCTGGTACGCTGACGAACGGATCCACCGCTATTCTGACAAACTCATCTAATCCAACAAATTCCACCTGCAACGCGTGCCATTCTGCGTCCTCCGCAACACACACCGAACCGATAACGATGGGAGCTAAATGTGGTTGCGGTTGTGGATGTTGTTGCCACTGCGGAGGATCCGGCGCGGGTGGTAACACTACCGGAGCGGCGAATCCGATCGCCTCTAACGATCCCGATACCCCTCGTATCGTGCCCGTTCCACCGCAACGCGTGGAACTTCCCCACATTGGCAATGATCCTAGACGCCCGCCGATTGTAACACAGATCGCCTGTGGTCAGCACCATTCTCTGGTGCTCACATCCTCGGGGGAAGTGTACAGCTTCGGCAGCAACCAGTACGGTCAGCTGGGAACGGGCGATCTTCAAGCACCTGCTGGTGGACGTCCTCATTTGATCCGGTTTCCAGCTGGTGCCGGTACGATCGTGTCCGTAGCTGCCGGTAGTAACCATTCGGTCGTGTTGACCAGCCGTGGAGCGGTGTACACGTTTGGAAACTACCACAAAGGACAGCTGGGAAGAGAATCTCCCGCCGGTCATCTCGATGGTGCAGCTGATGGTAACTTTTTCTGGCACTGTGCTCCAGTTGCTATCGACTCGTTTGGTCCGGGTACGGGCCGTCGGGCATCGTTCATCGCGGCCAGTGGGGATCAGACGTACATCAAGGTGGAAGAATCACTCATCAATGGCGCGGCATTGGCAAAGTACAGCGTAACGGCCGATCGTTCTACCATTCGTAAGTTTTGACACTCTCAAAAACGGCTCGCTAAAGTGGGAAAGCTAATGATTGTGACTTTTTCTAGTGCTCATTCCAAACAACCAACCTCATCTGGCCGGCTCAATAACGATCGATCGACGTACGGGGCACTGCCGGGCGCACAGAACAAATCAGTTTGATGCACGTATCGAACTGGTAGCGTCAAACGTAGGCATGAAGGAGGCGTACCGAAGAAGCCGTTGGCATTTCTCTTTTACACTCGATCCGCTGTTCAACGTGCTCTGGGGATATGATGCCATACGCAAACGGATGCTTATATTCAACCCGATCGCAGCCGAGCTGTACCGTCGAAAGCCGAAGCGCAAACATTTACCGTCCAACCAACGGGCGCACGATCAGTCCGACGCGACGGAACCGTCGGATAAGCTCGATCCGACACGTTACGGAACTAATGAGTCACTTTCGGTGTTAAGTCCGGAAATTGCGCTTCCTCAGCGTTGGAATGGATGTGAGGTACCGCGATTTCAGCTAGCACTAAATTTGCTTGCCTGCTTAGATGTGCTGACGGAAGCGACGGAACGTCTGGGAACCTCTGGCCAGTGGCCGCCGTTTGAACCAACGCCAATGTCGTCCGGTGGCTCTTCCTCGTCCCCACTCGATGGGAATGTGAACGTAAACGCCTCGGATTGGTTTACGGGGTCGCGTAGTGGAAGTGCAGGTGGTAAGTAGCTTCATGGTATGATGTCCCCTTTCACAACATAACTCTTGCACATGTATCGTCTTTCGCCGTAGCATTCGGGAGTGGAAGCGGCCGGCAGGTGAAGCTTTGTGACCTTGCCCCAGAAGATGATCCACAAGAGGAGGACATTCCCGAGCATCGGTCGGTGTTGTTAACACCCACCTTTGGATCGGGCAGCCTCGATGAGGAGGTACCGGCGATACCGGTGCTAAATCGTTGGAACCTAGCCAATGTGGAAGCTGCCGGTAATGGATTTTCCGCCGCCAGTGTCCCCAGCGAGGGACGGTTTCCCTTCCGAACAGGGCGTGTGAAACCTCCGGCCAATGCTAGCGCAGCTAACGTTCAGTACCGCCGAAAGAAACCCACTGGAAGTGGGAACGCTAGTGCTGGAACCGGTGCCAGTAGTATGGGCGCACTAGGCGGTCACGCGCTAGGCAGCAGCTCCTGCAACGAAGACAATATAGCAGTGTTGTGCCCAATCTCACGTCGCTTCGCCACCGGTATTAACCGCGAGACGTTCGAGTCGCTAACTGCGCTGCTAAGCTGGGCATGGAACGCGTTTCGAAATCTATCCGGCGAACAAAAGAAGGGCTCGGTCGGTGGAATGAAATCTTTTGCAACTAACCCGATGTCGTCGAACAATGCGGGACTAATCGGAGAGGCAAAGGTACGGGGCCTGATTGATGTTCTTTTTCTAATTTTATGTTTTAGCATGCTAGTAGCAGAAATAGTAGTCGTATTAGTGACCCATGTGATCCAAATTCAATATATCAATATTGATATGGTCACACCATAAAAAATGTAGGTGTTTTGGATGTTTTTTCGATTCATTTATTTACACTCATTAATACATGACTTCATGAATTCATACAATTCAGTTTTTTTCTTATCATAATTTAAGTATTTGTTTTTGTCGATAAAACATGTATGTATAATCAATCGATTTATCTGGATGTAAATACTGCGTAACTGATAGTCTAATGCTCATTTCCTGTTATATCTTACAGCTTATTATTCGGCTATCGTTCATCTGCAGAGCGTGCTTGCGTTTGCTTCGGCGGTATCTGAACGCGATCTACCACCCAACCGGTTCGCGTTCGACCGAAGACGAAACCGATGCCCACCTGGAAGACCAATTTCGTTCGGACTTTGCGAACCCGTTCGCTTCGACCCATCCAGCGTCCGGCTCACCTATGTCCTCATCTACGACGCATCTGATGGGCACGTCAACCGCCGGTAACCATCAATCGTTGGCCATGGCGGTGGTAGAAATACGCACGCTGCTAATCGACATTCTAGCCGATCGCGCAACGCTGCCCGTGATGGAGCGTGCCATGAGGCGGCGCGTGTGTAAAGCGAAGCGTGAAGTGCTGGTCGAGTGTCATCGTACGTTTGTGCGCTGCTTCGACATATTCTACCCCACGCCACCGCTGAAATGGGAAGTACTTTGCAGACGTTTGTTGCTGTTGCGTGAATCCGATTCCAGTGCGATGCATGCTGGCGGCAAGGGACTTCAGGCGGATCGGTATCGCTACAGCTACGGATCGTCGAGTAGTGGCGCGGAACAACGATACAGCGGTCGCTTGCTGCTGAGTGCTATCCTGGCGGGCCTTTGCCAACCGTCGGTCAATTTGCGGGTCACCTTCTCGATTCTGCTGTCACCCTCACAATTGCCACCAGCCGGGGCGGGGTCCACGTCGAGCAGACCGCATTCGACCAGCTCGGGAGCGCTTTTAATCTCCCGAAACCGTGAGCTGATTGCAAGTTTGATCGAGCAGATGACAAGCGCAGTTGGTGGTAACAGCTCGTCCAACAGTACTGACACGGCCAACCAGCCAGGTGTTGGCAGTGCGCTCTTACCGGATTGGCACTTCCGGGATGTGTTGGAACTGCTGCTGGAGCTCGTATCGGATCCGGTGCGCCGAAAGCTAGATCGTATCGGTCGTCACCGGCGGCGTGGTAGCAGCAGCAGTGGAAGCAGCAACAGCAACACCAGCAGCGCTAGTAGCTGCCGGAGCAGTGAAGGCATTGACTACGATTACGAGCTGGACGATGAGGAGGTGGCCACCGATGTGGCCGAAAACTCAGCGACGCATGAAATGGGTTCAATATCCCGTGAGGAGTTCGACCCGGAACCAGTGGACGGTGGCAAGATGTGGCCGATGGGAAGGGGCTACCGGAACGAATCGCTCGTCGATGGTGACAGTGATGGAGAGGATGCCGATAGCGATGAGGACGAATGTCAGGACGACGATCAAAATCAGGAGCGCTTGCTGATACGCAATGGTTGCCGTCTGCTGGCGAAACTTCTGTCTGAAATAATTCATCACGGCTGTGATCCGGTTGACCGTGATCGCAACGAGCGTGGTGAACAGGAGGACACGATTCAGCAACCAGCGACGGATCTGATGGTACCGCCGATGGCTCCGATGGGCGGAAGCAATCGGCTGTTCAGCACCGGCAGCCGCTTCGGAAAAGTCGACCTCGGCAAAACGTGGAACACGGGCAACTTCGGGCCGGATGCGATTGCCTTTACTGTCGATCGGTCGGGTATCTCGATCGTGGGTGCCTGCGTCTACTCCGGTTCCGGTAGCTACGAGTATCAGCTCGAATTGCTGTACGACAGTCATCACTCCAGCCATTCGCACACGTACGCCCATTCGCATCGCTGGGAAGTGCTGGAATCGATCGTCGGTTCGTACGACCAAACGGCTGTGCGGCAGCATATGGCCGAACTGCGCTTCAATCGCGCGGTGCTGCTGAAGGAAAATCATCGCTACGCGCTGCGCCTGTGCAGTCAGGGAGCGCGAACGCTCTCGGGCGACTGTGGCCAATCGTCGCTGCGGGGTCCCTGTGGTACGGTTACGTTCCGGTTTTATCCGTGCGATCTAAGCTTCAACGGCACGACACCGTCGCGGGGCCAGATACCGGCTATCCTGTACTACTGCACACCAGCCGGAGGAGTTGGAGGGTTCGCGCATGGCAGCACGCACGCGACCGGTGTCCGGGAGCTGGGCAATTGTCGTACGCAGGCCCGTGATTTGGCGCTGGAAGTGGCTCGGGCTATCGTTGGCCGTTGCCGGGAACTGCTGACGGTGGCCCACGAGCTTGCGATCTGGACTTCCGCTTCGTCGGGCATTCGCGCACCATCTTCGTCGGAAACGTCCTCGACTCCCTCGTCGTCGGCATCGTCCGGCGTGGTTGGTATCGGCGGAGTAAACGGCATCATTGGAGGGGTAGGCGCTGGAGGTGTAGTTGGCGGCGGCGGTGGCGGCGGCGGAGGAGTAGCCATCGATTCAGAGCACAACATTACACCCATCGAAGAGCATTTGGACGTTGGATCGACAGGGCTTGTCGGTGTGATCTCCTCACATACAGCAGCGACAACGATTGAACGCACACGACGAACTATCGGCAAGGTGCTCCCGAAAGGGCTGCTGGAGAGCTTGCGGGGTAGTAGTGGTTCGCCCGGGGCAGGCATTCCTCCCGGTTCGCCGTACGATCCATATGAAATTGATTCCGCCTCGGAAGCTACGGTTGGCGGAATGATTGGTTCGGGTGGCGGACCAGGTGGCAGTGGGAGTGCTGGTGGTGGAGTTGGCAATGGCGGAGGCTGCGGCGTTGGAATGTCAGCGGCAAATGGGAACGAAATGGAGCTACCGGCTGGTGGCGGTATGGTAATGGCCGTGCCGATTCGCAAGCGAACCGTCTGGGATCTATTCCGTTCGCGCACGAATCGATCACCGTCGGTGGTGAACTGTCTGTTCCGATATCTGCTACCGCTTACGCTTGCCCAGCTGGAACGCTGCATCCGAATGGATCTGAAAGTTTCCGTCGAGGTACTCGCGATGGTGCAAGAGATCCTGCCGCCCATTACGGCGTTGAATGAGCTTCGGCGTCAGCGGCACGTGGGCAAGTGTTTCGCTCACATGGGAAACAGTGGACCGAGCGGGGCAACCACGATAACTACGTCGGCCACCTGTATGAACACGACGAGCCAACACTACTGCATCCTCGAGAGTGATCATCCCTACAAAACTGCCAGCCTGACCGCGTATCGCGTGCGCTTTCCCTCAACCGTGCGCTGGATGTGTCTTACCTTCGATGCGCAGTGTGGCACGGTGCAGGAAGAAGATCGCGTTAAGGTGAAAATCCCTAACCGTCGCGGTGGCGGTGGCGGACCAGCAGGCAACGACAAGGACACCATGGATGATTGGTGCACAGTGCGCATGTATAACACACCTGCTCGATGGGCGTACGGTAGTCCCGGACGGGCGATGGTGCTTCCCGGGCGTGAGCTGGAAATTTCGCTCGAGTCCTGCTCGACGTACGTCAACGAGCCCAAACAGCAGCTGTACGGGTTCAAGTGTCTCGTGATTGGCTACGAAAACGCCGATCAACTTCCACCGGCCGAGCACGTCGATACGCAGAATGCTGTGGTCGAAGATGGCGCAACGGCGGGAGGTACTCTAATTGCGTTGGAGCACGAACTGGCACATCTTGGCGGTCGCTGTGCACGAAATCTGCTACGGAAGGAGCTTCGTTTTGACGATGATCCAGACGATAG
The DNA here is from genome assembly GCA_000956255.1 of Anopheles punctulatus. Classification (NCBI taxonomy): domain Eukaryota; kingdom Metazoa; phylum Arthropoda; class Insecta; order Diptera; family Culicidae; genus Anopheles; species Anopheles punctulatus. The sequence goes on from JXXA01019163.1 coordinate 6,117, forward strand.
GCTTACGGAAGCAGAAGCTGCCACGCTGGAACGCTACGGAACATCGCTACTTGCCAAGGGCCTGATGGTACCGGACGCCATGTTGACGATTCGAAACGCACTCGACTGCCATCTTCCTGTGCTGTGAGTATATTAGATTTCGCTACTACACTATTACGTACATCCTTAAAAGTAGATCCCTGAAACGCAATCGCTGTTGCAGAGGCTGCTATCACTGTTGTCGTGCGGTGAAGCGGAAAGCTTTTTCCCGCTCTAAAAGTCGGTCTTCAATGTACCGACCGTCTCGAGCTTTAGTAATATCTGCGTTTCGCGATACGTCCTCGGTACAGGCTGCACTAGTTTATGTTCTAGCTGTAGCATACGCTGCCGTTTACGATAATGGCGCCAGCACAGTAGGCCCCCTACGATCGCGCCAACTATGGTAACTCCTAGCAGGGTTGCTAACGCGATTACCAGCGCCATATCGGGTCCACCTGCATCGCAACCCTCCTGATAGCGGAATCGTTCCACCGAAACATACGAGTCAGGATCATCGCGCGACGTGACCGCAAACGGTTGCAAAAAGAATATTTCCTGCCATGCGGCGAACGTGATGTTGGTGCTATCGCAAGTTGCAAGTTGCGCAATGCGAAAGGTTTGCAGATTGATGGAAAAATTTCTCGGAAACACTAGGAAACTGCTTGCTGCGCTGGTCACTACAAAATTGTCGATTAAGTTACGCTCCAGCACGATATCCGGTTGCGCGTTCCAGGCAGTTTCGTTTGATATTCTAATCCCTGTAAACGGTGTTCACGTAATATTAGTTTGCATACTGCCACTGTTGGTATCGTAAGTGGATGCAAACCTCTAAATAGGTGCGAGGATACTTGCGCGAATGTGTTGTCGACCACTCGTATCCGATTTTTTATCGCCAGCTGGAAAGCTTCGTCAGCAATGGATTCGTTGAAAACGTTGCCTTGTAAGAGTAATTCGTCTGAACCTGTAAGATGAATACGATTACCGTGAGTGTGTCACATTAGTTGATCGTATCGCATGAGGTTTTTTTTATTTTGGCTACGTACTGCTTTCAGAGATAGCTGCAGGGTGCACCGCTTGTTGGAAAGTGGAGTTTCTAATCTGAATCGTATTGCTAACGATTAGGCCTTGCCAAGCTTGCGATGGCCAAGCCTCGGTCATGGTCACATTATGCAGCTGGAGTATTTCCATCTGCGCTCGTTTAAACGAGTGCCTAGCGAAGTGACCGATCACCGTATCCGATAGCAGGAACTGCTGGAACCGGGAACCGATGGCCAGCGACCGGACGGCTCCAATAGTGGACGCGCTGAACAGCACAGAACGTAATGCCGCACCGTGGAATAAGTTGGCTGGAATTTCCTCCAGATGGCAGCGTTCAAAACTTAGCGTTGTCGGTCCCAGGATTGCGTGTGGATCATGCGGATTCGAATGCGGATCCCTTGTCTGACTGCCACTTTCGAAGGCGAACGATTCCAATATCAGCTGGTCGATGTCGACGAAACGTATTGTTCTTGGCAGAAATCCTGACCGGATCGCACGGAACGTACCGGCGGGTACTAGCAGCTGTGCACAGTTGACTATTAAAATATCCGTCGCCACGGTAGTTGCCGCGAATGCCGGTACGAAAAATGCCTGATTTCGCTGTTGAGCAAATACGACATAAACACTAACCACTTTTCGACTTTTTTTTTTCTCGTTTGATCAGGAAAAGGTATCATAAGAATTTAATGGTGACTTGTTGTGGAACATTTTGTGCACTTTAAAATTTGAAAAACCCACCTGTTGTCCGACATATTCGACATTTCGTCGTACGCGTATGTTGTTTTGACAATCGCAGCGGAGCACCCGATCGCCTGGTCGACCGTGAAATGAACCCCACTCATTTCCCTGCACTCTGCTCCACTGGGAATTATCGATTCGTTCACAGTGCAATGGGTCCTGAATGAGTTCTTCAAGCTGCTCCTGTTCGCAGCTCACCGTCACAAATGTACATACGGTCAGCACTATAAGCACCGCTAAAAACTGACCCTGAACGTGGTCCATTGTTGGTTCCGTGCAGAGCAGCAGCGTTCAGGCAGCTCTCGAAACCATTTGCAAACGCGGACTGGGAGTTGTGAAAATATGTGAAGCTCCGCTTTCGTATGCCATCGGATATGCGCTAAGATAACACAACTTGAAAGTGTATCTAAATTCGTACACGAATATTGGTGCAAGCAGCATTCTTCGACTATTACACACAAGCAACGACGTGTGGTTATAGGTCGGTGTATATCGTTCGCGTTATCGGACTCAACGCGGTCTTGCGATAAGATGATAAGCAAACATTCACACTACTGTCGGTATATTGTCGTATTGAATCAGCACTGTATACCTGTTGGAAGATAAGAACGGTGTGACTCATCATACAAAACTATCGTTTTGTTTATCAGGATTGTATCAGCTACAGGTTTGATAATTTTCAACACAATAGTTGGAATAGGGAATATTGATCGTCGTCACAACTCCGGGAAAACTATCTAAGTGCGTGCAAGTGAAAGAAAGATGTTAAATATGTTTCTTGATCATGGTCTATCTCTTCAGCGAGGCATCCTTCGATTCAAATTGTTCTTTAGAATTGAATGTTGATCTTGTTTATCTTGCCGTCACTGTACGATAGATGAAATTAGAATTTCTTCCCGTATTATGTACATTCATTATTCGCTACTGAAAAGTTTAAAAGTGGAAAGACGCTTATGTAAACGATGTTATGGCATTGTTACTAAATGACTTTGACTCGTTTGTTACTTGAAAACATTAGATAAATTTTATTACATAGGACGGTGGACATTAAAGCCGTTGGTCACTGTTACCGTCCTCCACGGTCATATCCTCGATTCGAACCGTCTGCATACTGCTTCCGGAATGTTCGGATCGGTTACCATCGGTTGCGTCCGGTTGTTCGTCAGCAACTCCGGTGCCCGAAGGCAACGGAGGCGTAGTATTATTACCCCTATGGGGTCGCTTCAGTTGCTTCGTCGATATAGCGTACGTCGGACCGGTGCTGCTACCGTCGACACAATCCGCTGGACGAAGCATCGTTTTACGTTCCGCTTCGCCGTCCCCGCCTTCGTCCTCGTCATCATCGTCTAGCTCTTCCTCGACGTTGCCCGGCTTCCACGTGTTTGTCCCGGGCCGAAGAAGTATCACGTCCGGCAGGTTTCCGGCTTCATGGCCAGCAGGATTTCGCTGCACCGTTGCGTCTCCAATTGCATATGGACTGATAAGATTGCGATTGCCTGAAGGATTTGCAGCAAGGATTTGGAGCTATAATTTCGGTTGCTCTATTTTGCACCACGCTTTTGCTTACCTGCGTTTCGCTGCAGTAGCTGCTGATCGTGCAGAACGGGTTCGGAATAGATACCCTCCGGTACCACGGTCACGCCACCGTGATCGAGTGGAGCAGCGTACTCACCAAGCAAACCCACGTGCTGGGGAGCTGCGACAGCGTTCCCGCCGAACGTTCGCGTTCGATTTGGCTGTAGCTCGTCGTAGATGTGGCCCATCTCGCCGTTTGCATCGCCATCGGGCTGTGCAGCTTCCACCAGCTCCGGCACCGGTGGACCAAGCTGCCGGAAGAGAATATCGTTCAGCGCAACGATTCGTTCGCCGCAAATTTCATGGCGCTTCAGGCTGTCGAGAATGCTTCCGATCAAACGAACCTTAGCCTGTTCCTCCACCAGACCGCCGCTCTGTGACGGGGTGAGTAGCTGCTGCATCGGTGTGTCAATTTCAGTCCACACTTTCTGACCGTACGATTCCCGGATCCAGTGCAACGCACTGCCAATGACACGTCTGTCAGCCGTCGTGAAAGGGTGCCGGGTGTGAGAGGTGGAACGCCTCAATGGTGTACCCTGGCGTGACGATGGTTGGTTTGTGATCGTTTCGCGGGCGGCGTGCGTTTTGCGTCGATAAATGCATACGGTGAGTGAGAGCAGCAGAATGGCTGCAATACAGACAGCCACGATTGAGATCCATGTCATGCTATTAGACCAAAATCCATCACCGTTGGCTTCGTCCAGCGAACCAATCTTCTCTACCGGTATCAACGGCGGTGGTTTGCGATGCGTCTCTTCGGCGCTCGCGTACGAGGAACACTTTTTCGAGCCACCCTTCTGGCAGAACTCGGAAAGAAAGAACTGCACGTTCACCTGACCGGTGGTGGTGGAGGTCGTGTCATTCAGTGGCGCATCGCTGCGATTGAAACAGTATCGTAAACTCTCCTCGACCTGGCAGGACGCGCTAGATACGATCGTCTTCATCGTTGACGATTCGGGCCGCACATTCCCAAACAGCTGGTTCAACCACTCGTCGTACGAACAATCGCACTCCCGACCAAAGTGGACGGCGTCGATCAGGCAAAATTGTCCGAAGGTAAAACAGTCCGGGAGGGCTTTCGTAATGGTGTTGTTGCCGAAGAAGCAGTATGCTACCGTATCATCTTTTTTGCGATCGTTCAGCACGATGCCATTAAAGTCACCGAACGAATTACCAGAGATGGTCACATTTTCCCAATCTTTCGGGTGTAACCACTCTCTACCAGTGCGTATCACGTGATTGTCGGTGACAAACGTGCTAATACTTGTGAAGGAAAAGGCACTCGTGGCAATTTCGTCGATCCTGGCAAAAAGGGCAACGAAAAGTGTTATTATCATGTTAAAAAAAAAATCTACACGTTTCAAACATATTAGCTTACTTGTTTCTATCGAGCATCAGCATTTTCATTCCACTTCCGTCCATAAACTGACTCTCAATGCTGCGTATGTAGCATCCACGAAAGATGAGAGAATCGCTGAGCAACCAGCTCGTAAACGCTTTCTGGCGTAGATTGGTCAAGTTGCAGTTGATGAATTCGATATGCTCGATCTCGTTTGCTTGGAAGGCGTGCGGCATGATTTCACTGATGTTGCATTCGTTAAAGCTAAGCAGCCGGAAGGATACCCCAAGCTTCGGAAGGCTGCCGATGGTGGTACGATGTATTTGAACCTAACGAATGTAACGTGAACACATTAGCCAGACAGCAAATGCCGTTTTGAATGTTTTAACCACCTTGGAGGAAGTCGAGTTACCGAACGCACTCTTCTCGATATGTAAATTGTTGACGTTGTTGATGTAAATTTCCGCCCCATCCACCGAGAGAAATTCAGTCTTAAGCACCACATCTTTTACGTCCGTGATGTTTAGCAGATGCGCTCCTGCGGTATGGAAATAAATAATTCAGTACGAGATCGTGTAGAATGTAGTCTACGTGATCGGCGTTGTCGTCTTACCGCACGATACGTGTTTGTGCATCACCAGCCGGGCCACGTTTGTGATCAGGATCTCCGGAAATTGGCCGTTGTTGTTGCACAGTGCACCGTCGTGAAACTCGACGGCGATGTCGAACGCATCCGTCCGCGATTTGCTGCCATCGATGAACAGGTGGTTGATGTTGTTTTGCTTGAAAAAATCCTTGTGGATGGCAAGCTGGCCCCCGGCAATTAACTTAATGTTGAGTGCCGTGGCGCTACTAGGAATGAAAAGCTTGCCGTCGAGCACGAACCTATTACCGCTGGTGATACGCGATGTTGGCCCAGCATTCCGTTGGTTGGTTGTGCTGCTATCGAACGTACAGTTTACGGTTGCGAAGTTTTGATTGGTACAAGTGCACAGATCGGCACAGACGGACACGACCCCATCGTTGGCGATGCACTGGCGGACGGTTGCGGTTGTTAGGATCAGTATCCAGGCAACGGCAGTGCTCCATTGACAAGATTCCATCGCTTGTTTGTACTGCTTTTCACTGATGGCACCTTTTGACCGGATCTATTTGCTTTGTTTTGCGTATCACATCTTTGTGCTGCGGGGTAGCAGTGTCGCTAACTATCTGGTCGGTGGCGTTGCGCTGTGTATGACCAGAACAGGTCTAAACACGTTCTTCTCCAGAGCTATTACAAGCAAGCTAACAGGATTAGCTAATCGTTTGTTGGCAGGGATGAATCATAGGATATCTGCACGCTATTGCTTCGTCGTATTGGTAAGCAATGACATTTGTATTCGACCACCACTGTAAATGCACGCTATACTATGCTTCTTTTTTTTGGACGGATGTAATGTTGAGATTGCGTGTTACAGGTATTGCACGTTCTCCGTTCAAACATGCTTAAAACTTCAGTCTCATTCGCACCGTTCCATTTCTCACCATACCACGAACACGCAGGAATTCCGTGCTGCGATTTAGTTGCCAGTGTTGTTTGTAAACCGCCACCTATCACTTTACAGCCAATTAACAGGCTAATCACTGTTTGCGGTGCCTCTAATCATGTGTGGGAACGATGAAAAAAGACACACACACACAAAACTAGCCCCTGCTGCTACACGGCCAACGTCCGATCTTTTTTTCTCGCACACGCAATGCGTATCGTGCTGCTGGCATTTTCTCACTCACGGCAAGCACCAAAACAAAACGTATGGCCACAAGAAAAACAAAACATAAAGAGCAATGATGAATGTCAAAGTGCACTGCAATCACGATCGACGGTGGTGTTCCTGCTGTTGCGCGTCGGGAGCGCTCAGAAAGATCAAGTGACTGATAAATTCCGTAAATTCACTAATCACTGCGAGATGCACGCACTTTCAGTAATTTCATCAACGGGAGCTCACACTTTGTCAGGTGCATTTGCGTGTAGAGGCCTGAGTGAGACCTCGGTACAACGAACGAAAAAAACAAATGAAATGGGCCAGACGAAGCAGGCCGCACCCACTCCGCGCAGCAGTACGATCTGTTGCTGGACGCTGTGTGTGCGTGCGCTGTTTGCTCGGTGCTTTCATAGATGTTTCACGCACACAGTCACGCATTTGGTTGTCAAGTGCAAAACAAAGAGACGCAGGGCTGCGTGCGCAGCTTTCGTCTATAATATTTATTTCTTATTGGATGTAAAAATTATCAATTAAGTAAAATATGTGCAAATGTATTATCTCGTGTTTGTGTTACTTTGTTTACTGGTTTCATTTCCGCAATTTACATTTTCGTTTTATATACAACCTTGCTATTAACTCATATTGTTTTCTTGAAAATTTTAAATAATTCTTAATAGTACTTTAAACAATACTTTTTAAACTAAATTAAAGATACCAGGTAAATATTTTCCTATGAAAGAGTTAAGTGCGAAGGGATGACAGTTTATTTCAACTAGTCATGTAATTTTATGTACATAGTCCCCCAAATACATTTATTTAGATGAACATTGTTAACAAATGTACAGTAGATTATACAAATGTACGCAAGATGAAGCGACAGATGATTTTAGATGTACTAATTGTGCACCTTTAGTACAACATTTAGTACAAACAATAAACTGTTGAATACATCATAACTTTTCAAATTGATTATCGTTGCAGTGAGAAGAACTACGAGAAGCAGTTCTTGCGTGACTTCATTTACGTAGCGGCAGGATCACCTGGGGCACGTTTGGCGGCCTGGTTGCAGCCCGAATCTCGCCTCGATCCTAGCCGCTGTGAGATAAAAATTATTTCACCTCAAACACCACCGCTGCGGGCAGGTTGGCCGTCCCACTTCCGGCTGGAAACGCGAGATCAGTACGGGGAAGAAATTTTTGTACCCGGCATAAAGGTAAGAAGCGTTTAATATGTTTGTAATAAAATAGATATTGTAAATCAAAGAAAACAAAATTTAAACACTGCTTTTGATCCGTACGCATAGACCGGAGGTAGCGTGCATTCTTAAAGCTAAATTCATTTCAATTTTCAGATTGAAGTAAAGGCGTCCCTTCGCCGTGATACATCAGTTAACGCAATCACGCCAAAAGTGTCGCCCGGAACACCGACCGCCATGCCACCGTCCGTCCCGTACGAGCCAACGTACAAAGAGAAGGAAAAGAGCTGCCTGCAGGCAATCAGCGCCATGCGTCCGTATCACGGCTATTCGTTCGAAGAGTTGCGCCTATATGCGGGCAATATCAACAGCACGAGCACATCGACCACCGCGACCACGGAAATCTTGACGGCGAATGATCTTGGTAAAAATAAGTACGGTTTCGTCTGGACGCCGATGGTGGCCGGAGCGTATGAGCTCACGCTGCAGATCGACGGCGTTCCGGTGGTGGTGGAGGATGAGGAGGAAATATACCGGCTCGAAGTGATTGACGCCGGCGGCGCTGGGGGTGGCACGTGTGCGGGCGGAAGCGCTGCATCCGGTGGGCTGCCTAAGACGCTATGCGGTGAGAAGGGCATGCCGGGCGGCGGGCAAGGCCTGAAGAAGGTGCATCCACCGACGAAGCTGCGTAAGTTTCTGGCAAAGAATTCGGCTGGATTACGCGTGCGTTTGCATCCGACGCTGCAATCGGAGCAGATTGGTGTGGTACGCCCGAATGGTATAGTGGCCTACGGTGACGAGGTAATTCATTGATGCTGATTTTATGTGAAAACATTCCTCGGTTGTAGTATTTTAAAGTAAAATTTTATTTCGCTTTCCTCCGCTGCTATGAACATTGTGAGTTTAGTTCATAGCTGTCGGTCTGGACTTTTCTTGCGTTTTAATTTGAATGTTTTTATGTTTTCTTTTAGTTATGAAGTAATGAGTATATAATTTTGCGGTTTATCGATCCACACGCTTTGACGTATACCTATGTGAGTGATTTTTTTCTGTTGTAAGAATATGTTTTCACGTTTATAACTGCATGCTATTGATTGTATTAATGACAGGAACGGGCTATTCTTTGAAAATGGTTGCATAACCCACTACGACAAAATCTCTACTCCAAAAACGTTGTTGGGGAAGCTGGGGAAGAACATCTTTTGTTAGCGTCCGATAACGTCAGTTAGTATGACACCGTGAAACTGTCAGTTAGTTTCAAATTGAAACGGCAGTATATTACGCTAGTAACATTAGAACCGCCTGCACTATCTAGATGGCGCTAACCTTGTAGAACGCTTTAACTGTCAAACAATAACATTTGTTTAAATTAATTGTCGATGGTAAAAGTTGTGAGATTCGAATTCGGATGGTAGTTTAGCATCGTGTAACTCCTCTTACACTTCGATTGTTTATAGCTGGAAAATGATGATGGCGTTTGGGTGCGGTTGACCGCGGAATCTATCCGTGAGCACTGTCCTGCGTCATGGTTCCCCGTCGAGGCGTGGTGTTTACAGTACAACCAGCATCTAGGCAAAACTCTTCTTCATCCGATTGTGGACACATGCTCGACGAAAGTACTCCTGGAGCACACTACCGCGAAGGAGGAACCGTCAGTTGCCGACACGTCCGAAGACATCGAGGCCGACGATTGTGAGGGCGATGGTGAGGAGAACGAAAATACCATCAATTATGGCGATTTCCGGAAAGCTGCCACCGCCGCTCTGTCAGAAGTAGTGGGTGGTGGGGCGAAGGCGCTTCAAAAATGGTTTCACCGTTCCGGAACGGATGGTTCGTTGTTGGATGACCCAACGCAAATCAAGCCACCGCATCTGCAAACATCTGCAATAACGAATCAGCAACAGCAGCAGCAGCAGCAGCAGCCAGCAGCACAGCAGGGCCAGACGCAGCAGCAACAAGATCTGCAACAGCAATCCTTCCAGCAACACCTTCCGAAACGAGCACTCTCGCCATCGGTGGCGGAAACGCTGCGTGCCGTGTTTGCGGCGTTTTTGTGGCACGAGGGACTCGTCCACGATGCGATGGCTTGTGCGTCTTTCCTCAAATTCCATCCGACGATCTCCAAGACGGCGGGCATCGGTGTCGGTGTGGGTCCGATGGGTCTTGGCAATCTGTCTTCCGAGTTGCCGATGCCAGTGGCGCTAACCCGCGAGCAAAAGGTGCTGCAGCGTCATTCGGTCGAGTTTTCCAACGCGACGCTGGACGCGCTGGAACGCAGTGGCAACCGGTGCATTATGAACCGCCGGCATCGTGGTATCGGAGGTGGTTTCGGTGTACTCGAGGGGAATGGCAGCCCAACGTCCGTCGGCACCAATGCAGTGCCACCGGTGGCGTTGCGCTGTTTGGTGCACCTTTGGGATCAACTGGGGTCGAACTTCGTGCAGCTCGTTGAGACGAACTCGAACGATAAACGAAACGACGATGGACATGGAGCGAAGGATGGCCCACCCGGGCCGGGAACTGGCACTGTAATACCTCCATCCGGCGGGGCACCATTAGCGGCGAGCAAGAGTGGTTTGACACTGGCCACGTCAACAGCCACGGTAACGGCCACTTCCGCAGCAACTACAACGAACGGTGCAGCAGCTGCGGCGGCGGATGGCAGTTATTGCGAACTCTGCCGAACGGTTCTACACTCCATACCCGTAACGTATCATATGCGGCTTGCCCATCCGGGTTGTGGGCGTCCGGCCGGTGGCCAAGGCTACAACTCGAACGGTGTGTATTGCGAAGGCTGGGCTGGTGACTGCGGTGATGGCGGCCACGGTGTATCAAGCTGGTATCTGCTGTGTGAGGCGTGTCGCAAGCGCTACGAGGGAACCACCCCGGTGCCGCTGCCGGTCGGGTCAGGGCAGGCGACGCTATCGGCAGCGGCCGATCGAAGAAACGAACCGCCCCGTTCAACACTCCCCTCGGAGTTATTTGCCATGATGAAGGAAAACGCTTTCTTCCTGCTGGATCTAGCACCGGTGGAATCGTCCGCCTGCAGTAGCACTGGTGCATCGGGCACCGGTGAAGCATCGCTCACCGAGATGACGGATGCATCCGAGTGGCCTGCCCCTCCCGGCCGGCCCGCTTGCTTGGGTACGTTCGTTGACTCCGAGCCGGTGCAACAGACAGCGGCACGATTTCCGAGCGATAGTGGCACGGGCAGTTTCTTGCCCCTGTCGGGTGGCAAGTTTCATCGCAGTGTCTCCATGGGCCAGGGAGCCGGCCCTTCGGTGGTGTTACGACGCAGACAGCGCCGCGAGGACGAGCGGTCCGACGCAAATCTGCTGAACCATCCCTCGGAGAACCTTCGCCGGTTGGTTCCGTTGGAAGTTGGTACGCTGAGCGGCGGTGTTGTGGTGGATGCGAGTGGAAGCAGCGGCACCACCGGCTTGCTTGGACGCCCGGCGATGGTTTTTATCCTGGAGCGACACAATCTGGAACGATTGCGCCGTTTGCTGATAAGACAGCTGCGGCGCTCACTCTGCCATCGGTATAGTTTGCAAGGGTTCAATTGGCTGCTACGGCAACTTACCGAACCGATCGGGTTGCACGACGTCATGTGGTGGTTTGTGTCCGCGCTCACAACCGGCGAGACGGATGTCGACCCAGCGGATTCGGACTCCGAGCTTGGCCTAGAGCATCCGGCCAGCAGCTGCGAAAGTCACCTGGGCCGTGGCATTTCCCGAGCCCTCCACGCCTTCCTGTCGACCGTTTCCGAACTGACGCTGCACTTCCCGCTTGGTTCGCCGCTGCAGCGCATCGCGGTGCAGTGCTTTGGATTGCGCTTCGTTCCTTCCGACCATCAGTTTTTGCACCGGGTGAACGTGTTTGGTAATATTTCGCGTATTCTCTCCAAATCGGAGGAGGAAGAAGAAAGGGCGCTGGAGGCGCAATCGGTCAGAGACCACCTGCTGGGTGTCACTGACGAGGCACCGATCGAGGTTACGCTCTTCCAAGATATCACCGATATGTATGAGGTAAGCCCATCGGGAGGATGCTCTGTAACTGAAACGTACATTTGAACGATGCGATTGCTCCACTTCCGCTTCAGCTTACCGTCTCTTCGCGACCAGCATTGGCTCAGGCACTGTTGGACAACTCCACGGAAACGTTTTGGGAGAGTGACGAAGAGGATCGAGGCAAACCGAAAACAATCGAGCTGGTTCCGGGCGGACGGGCGGGATCTGGAGTGCCGGGCACTGGATGCCAGCTAGCACAGATTGCCGTGCACGTGGACAACAGCCGAGATGTAGCGGTACGTACGTTACTAGCCACTGGGATATGTTTCTGTAATAGAGTCTTTGCGTGTCAGATATATGTTTGCCATTTTACGACAGCAATTATGCGCTGAAATGTTTAATAACTTCCTGCTTTTTCCAATTACTTGCAGTGCAAGGTAACATCGCTGCTTCTGTACGGCGGTACGCAGGCAAACAATAGTACCGGAACGGGAGAACTTTCCCTACTGCGCACGATCGAGATTGATCCGGCTGCTTGCGCCTGGTTAACGATACCGATCTCAACGACCAGCAATAGCAGCAGCCCTGGCAGTGGACACTACAGGCTCGAGGTCCGAGGTCCCGATGCAACGCTTCGCATACGGCAGGTGAAGCTTTACGGAAGTCGGACGGGTAATGGCGCCGCAGCACTGGGTCCAAATATGCCCACCCTTCCGACACCACGTCAAGTGCAGTCGCGCCTGTGTGAGCAGGAAACACTGCGCGTTTTTCGTCTCCTAACCGGCCAGGTGTTTGGTAAGCTCTTGGAGGAAACATCAACACTCCTCGGAAATGCGCCCAGTAACGTAAATGGCGCTAGTGCTGCCGGTAATGGTGCGGTGGCAAACGTCAGTGGTAGCACCGGTGATGGAGGCAATGCGGAGCTTTCACCGCTGCCATCGCTATCGGAGTCAATACATGATTTACGCGAGCATGCCGTGGGGATTCTGTTTAGCCGGCGTAAATTGAGCCACCTGCAGAAGCAAATCATCGTCCATGTGGTGCAGGCCATCGAGCGTGAAACGGTGAAGGCACGGGATGCGTGGGAATCGTTGCTCAACGGGGAGGCTAGCACGGCTACCATGTACAACGATGCCTATTGCTTTGAGATGCTTAGCATGGTGAGTGTGCTGTCAGGCAAGCAGCAGGTGAATGCAGCAAACAATTAATGAACGTCCCACTATTTTAGGTTTTGGCCCTGTCCGGCAGCTCTGTTGGGCGTACGTATTTGTCCCAACAGCACCATTTACTCAAGGATCTGTTGTCGCTTGCCCACACGGGTAGCGATCGTGTCCAGCGCCAAGTGACGGCCCTCATACGGCGTATACTACCAGAGCTTCCATCCGATGCCGTCCCCCACACGACCCTAGATAACACCGCTGTGCAGCACCCGTCCGTCGATACCGATTCGGAGGCTCTTTTAGACGTGCTGCTAGCGTTGATAGCTAAATCACTACAGGTGCAGGTAAAGGTAAAGAATGGTACGAACGGACATCAAAACCAGCAGCAGCCTCCGCAGCAGCAACATGCTGCACCACATATGGCCCCGGCCGCGATCGCGACTACCGTCGTCAGTTTGGCCAGTGTGACTTCATCCGCGTCCCAGATACTCGCTACCGGAACGGGAAGCGTGAGTAGACTTCAGCGGCAACGCTGGTATCTGCGGGGCTCGATAGCGGCCAAACAGGCCGAGAGCATTATCGCTCTGGTACGGGACATGGCCAGCGGCAAGCTTTCCGAGCGCTGGGCCACTGCCTGCCGGGCCGCTGTGGCTAGCTGCCTCTTGAACGTAACACAGCTGGAGGAGGAATTTCGACGCAGTGCCGACGCTTGCATCCGTACGGCTACGCTATGGCTAGCGTTGGCGGCACTCTGCGTTATCGATCGCGAGCAAATAGATCGGTAAGTTGGACACCGTTTGCGTGGGCGTTTTCGTCGTATTTCATCATGTTTGTTTACCGCACCGTACAGATTATCTTCCAACCAGTGGCACCGGCAGTCGGAGTCCAATAGGCCCCTTTGCAGCAATCACGACGACGAGGTAACGTACGCGGTGCTGAATTGTGCCCTTTGCGGCTCGTTGTGTGCCGACTGTGATCGGGTGTTGCATCTGAATCGGCGCACTCGCAACCATCATCGGGCGGTAAGAAGCGATAACTTCGTGCTACCTTTGCAGCTCGCGTGGAACAATGTTTAACTTGCCTCTCGCACTTGCCCGTAGGTTTGCAAGGAAGAGCAGGATGCGATTCGCGTTGAGCTGCACGAGAGCTGCGGACGCGCCAAGCTTTACTGGCTGTGGGCGGTGGTCGATTCACGTACGCTCAAGGGAATGCTCGAGTTTCGCGGGCATGACCCGAGCGCGGGCTGCAGCACCGTACCGGTCACGGCGTCCGGTGTCGGCGTGTGCCGTTTCTGTGGCGCTACGGGTAGCAGCGGTCTGCTGGCACTGGGCAATATCTGTCCCGATGCGCAGTGCCAGGAGTACGGTGCGGTATCGTGCACCAGAGTGCATCCACGCTGTGGGCACGCGTGCGGTGGCATTATCAACGAAACCCAATGCCTACCGTGCCTGGTGCCGAACTGTCAGTCCGAGAGCGATCCGGGTCAGTATGGGGCCGCTGGTAGTGTGCAGCCCCGCCTGACGCAGGACGGCGAGGACATGTGCATGATCTGCTTCACGGAAACGCTCGGTACGGCACCGTCGATTCAGCTGCGCTGTGGCCACGTGTTTCACTACCACTGCTGCAAGACCGTCCTGATTCGCCGCTGGAATGGACCGCGCATTAGCTTCGGCTTTGCCCAGTGTCCCATCTGCAAGGTGGACATTGAACACCCGTCGCTGGAACCATTTCTGGCGCCAATCGTGGCCCTGCGGCAGGACGTTAAGCGAAAAGCGCTCATGAGGTAAGCATATTCGGTAGCGTTACGGTTGCACACGCTGATTTTGCTTTTAATCTATGCTCTAGACTCGAGTACGAAGGATTGGCCAAAGCGGTTACGGCGGACGGAACAGATCCAACGCGCTACGCAATGGAACGATATGCTTATTACGTGTGCAGTCAGTGCGGAAAGGTAAGATGGCCGTGTTTGCAATGCTTCATATTTTCCATTGTGGTGAATAGAAACAAACAATAATATTGTTTCACTTCCCCAAAGGCATACTACGGTGGGGAGGCGCGGTGCGATGCGGAACTGGGTGAAAACTTCAACCCTCAGGAACTGGTATGCGGTGGCTGTAGCGACGTTTCCAAGGCGAAGATGTGCCCGAAGCATGGAATGGACTTTCTCGAGTACAAATGTCGCTACTGCTGCTCGGTAGCGGTGTTCTTCTGCTTCGGCACGACCCATTTTTGTGACACTTGTCATGACGATTTCCAGCGGTTGACGAATTTGCCGAAGGGAAAACTACCGCGCTGTCCTGCCGGCCCGAAAGCGACCCAGCTCACGGGCGAAGAATGTCCACTGCACGTCGTACACCCACCAACTGGGGAAGAATTTGCCCTGGGATGCGGTATATGCCGCAATGCACAGACTTTCTGAACGCGGCACTGTTCTAAGGGCAGAAATATGGGCGATCGCAGAGAAAGGTTCCGTATGCCTTGTGTGTATGAGACACAAAACCATTTATGGATCTTTTCATACTATACCAGAATCAAGTCTTCTATGCTACTACACTGCACATCGTACGGAACGATCGATAAAAGTCTCTCGACAAAGGCTTTACTTGTATGTCCCTTAAAGAAGCTACGAAACTGAGTGGTTTATACGGAATAGGAGAGGAGAGAACAAGGCGTGGTAAACTATCAAAACATGTGTTTGAACAAAGTTTCGAAATGATATTACGACAATTGCTATTATTAAGCGTACACACTAGTCCATTCTTTGTCTATTATTATTCACATTCCGTGAAGTAAAATTCATTCCAGAAGTGGAAGGGAAAAATATTGCAACCAAAATGTATCGATCTCTGAATGAATAACTGAAACGTCCACTTAAAAAAGCTATTCTTTCAAATGATCTCACACCTATTTCTGTTAAATGTCGTATTTAAATCACGCGCAAGGAAGGCTAAATGTGTAAACGGTAAACAATGCTGCATTGCGGTGTTTCAGATGGAAGTGATCTGAGGATATACAGTGGTAGATTTGTCGGCACTTATCCTAGTATCTTTCTAGTCAATGGTTTTTTATAATAGTGATCGTGTTTTATACCACAAACAGTGGTTGCCTTTTACGCTTTTTAATTTGACGCTATTTATTCATGCAATTGCATAAAACAAAGTCCATATAGCGGATGCTAGTGCAATCCACAAAGATGGTGAAGAGAAGGATCATATGATTAACTTTACTAACATTATCTCTGAGTATATAAATAAAACAAGATTGCTAGTCAATTGTGCAACGCCGATATGTACACCCTGTGACTCAGCCATTTTCTTTCATTTGTTGTTTAATGTCAAACTGAAGATCAAACTGAAGTAGTAAGTCATCTTCTTCTATATCTAAGTACGCGTCAATTATACGTTATCGTGATTGTGTATTTGTCACTAATAAAATGTATCACATTGTCGATTATTGCATGAATTCGTATACGCTCGGACGCTTGGCGTTATTTGCCAAACCATATCGGACTTACGATGTCTGTTCTATACATTTACAATCTATAAAATGTATTGCATATAATACTATTGTTTCCAACCAGCATTCCGTCCGCGTCTTAGATGTCTCGCTAAGAATATTATTGTGCCATTAAAAACGGACAATCACAAAATATCTTCTCCTGCTCGTCCGCACCTAGTGATCATGATCATGGTCATGATCGTGGCCGTCATCTTCCCCATGACCATGGTCATGGCTGTGTCCAGCTGCAAGGAGATAAAGTAACAAGCAAAACATGTAGCATTAGTTTTTACATAATCTTGTAAACAATATAGAATTGGTTTGGTGCAACGATATGATAGGCTAACATGATTGATTACAAATTTATTGACTGCATAGTGATCGACGATTGAAGGCATTGATGTAGTAAACTGCCGTAAAAACCCGCTCGTTATCGATATTCGTCTGATCGTAAATTCCTACTCACAACGGATATCTTAACGGAAAACCATTATACTTGTCGATTGCTGCAACGGGTTGATAGCTCGCGGGCTAAGTTATCTTTCACACGGTGTTAGCAGTACCAAGAATTGCTTGAAATCACTCACGCACTTAACGGAGCAACGGAAACACAATGCTCCCGGCGACGTTTGCGATGATGATGATAACAGTCGAGCGTGAAAGGGACTGATGCGTTACCGGTGTATTGCTCTAACGGCAGAGTGATAACGAAAACTAAAGACCGCGGTAAAAGCGCGTGGTTTGATAGGCGTTGGCCGCTAAACGGCTGAAAACTGTTGTCAAGCTGAGCGCATTGTTCGGCTGGTCGGCTGCACTTGAGCTAGATTTCATATCAATATCACCACCGGCCATCGGCGACATAACATCCGT
Organism: Anopheles punctulatus; assembly: GCA_000956255.1. Taxonomy (NCBI): domain Eukaryota; kingdom Metazoa; phylum Arthropoda; class Insecta; order Diptera; family Culicidae; genus Anopheles; species Anopheles punctulatus. The sequence continues at coordinate 23,300 of JXXA01019163.1, forward strand.
AAATGATTGGTGGTTGACAAACAGCCATTTCCAACCGTTATCACGCCAACCTGCATGGGCAACAGCGCAGGGTGTCGTATAACGGGGCGATAGCGATGGGGATATATATCAGTTGATTGAGTTTTTTTTCAAAAAGCAATCCAATTCAAATCGAATCCAACCCGGCGTACAATGTTGCAAGGGTCAAATTGTAGGATTAAGCTATCACACAAAGCACAAAGGAAAAGCAGGCTGCCTCGTTAAATGTTCCCTTCAAATCTTTCGCTTTCTCGAGTAAAGCAAACCTCACGGAGCTTGCGCGATTAATTAAATAATACCGGTCGTTTTTTCTTTTGCGATTGTTTGTACTTGAGCGAACGAAGCACTCGATACGTTCGTCTAACGATGCCCCCACTCGTGCAAAGTGCACTCAATTTCGAGAGGTAACATTTAGTCACG
>JXXA01019172.1:0-12912 GCA_000956255.1 Anopheles punctulatus
AAAGAAAACAGTTACAAGCAACGAAAACGTGTTAGATGCTAACTATAAAGGGTGTATTCCTTCGAATCAGTTCGGTAAACAATTCGATCTTCTGTTGCACAAAACCCATTTTGCTTTGCGAATGTATCGTTTGGCGCCAGAAAAGCAAAACTAATAAGTATAGTAACGAAAGTTTAACACTCTTTTTGAAAATCTCTACACAAATTGTATTAGTTTTGAACCACTGCATGTTCAACGCGAACAGGATTTGAGTATTTGAGTAACTGTCCAAGAATGGATATAATAGCACTCTTTTTAAACAAACACATAAAAGCCACCTAAAACTCGCAACATCAACGGAAACTTATCAAAGGGGAAATATCAAAGGCACAAATCAACACTCACATTAACAAAACGCAAACACACATACACACGCACGGAAACACTCACTTACCATGGTTCGTTTCAAAACAGTACCAGACGGAACTAGCTTCCGCTTTCCTTAATCTTTACCGACTCTTTCTAAAGCACAGGGCCAGATCAGCGGTCCCGGGGATAAGCAACGAAAAGGATCAGAGGATCGTAGGATCGGAGGAATGGTGTGATCGGTGTGTAACAAGCTATGGGCAACTATCGCAACAACGCACAACGCACAGGTCTCCACTAAGCCTACCATAAATAATATTCCATTTGTGTTCGTAACGCTAAATTAAACTAACCTACGGCTTCTACACTACGCGACGTACATTGAGAGTATAAACATGGCAAGGGCTGGTGATCGTGATTAGTTACCTTCGGAAGTTATCCCAATAATTATTCGCTCTCACACCCGGCAACACCTGATTGTTGAGTGCTTGCGTTTGCTGCTGCTGCTGCTGCTGCTGGGTGGAGGACGAATCCTGCTGTTGGTTGTACAGATTGTGGTTGTTCTGCATGTTTGCGTTCGTCAGGTTGTTGTTGACGCTGTTGTTGAGATTGTTGTTGTAGTTCTGGCCAAAGCGTAACGAGGACGAGTGTGGCTGTGGTGGTGGCGGTTGCACCTGCTGCTGGTGCTGGTGTTGCTGCTGTGGATGTTGGCTCAACATCGAACCGCCTGGAGTCGGTGTGACTGGTTGCGAGGCGCTGTTGCAGAGATTGTTTATCATACCACCGGTGGACGATTCGTTGCCGTTGCCGTTGGTGATCCCTCCACCACCACCACCAGCAGCAGCAGCTGCTGCTGCACCACCACCTCCCACCTGATCATCGTAAAGCGCGTTGTTAAGCGTGTTAATGTTAAGCGGACGCACACTCGTACGTAGTCGGCCACTCGGTGGGAGCCCGCCCGGCACGGTGTTAGTATTGTTACGCTGAATCTGCTGATTCACGGGACATTGGGAAAGCGGCAGCGGTTGCTGTTGGGGCGGCGACATCATCGCGTGGTTTTGTGGCATCGTGACAAGCGGACTGTACGGGGATTGCGGAAAGGATTGCTGCTGCTGCTGCTGCTGCTGCTGCTGCTGAAGCAACACACCGGATGATACGATGGGATGCAGTGGGTGGGCGTGAGGATGATGGTAGGGAGAGGATTGCTGCTGATGGGACATCATCGGTTGCTCGGAGCGCGCCCGCGTGTACATGTTGGCCGCAGTCGATGCGTTCAGTGAGCTATTGTTTGGTGGAGTGGATTCCGCGCGTATCAATGTTGTGCCCGCCATCGGTGGACCGTGGCTTTCGTGCAGCAAAAGGCTGCTGTTTGTACCGAGTATCCGTTCCTGGAGCTGGAAAAGGAACATAGAAATGTTAGAAATGGTTTTTTTTGCGGTTTTACAAACAATTTATCCTCTAGTTTGGCAAGAAAACCCACTAACTTTCCTATGTATGTTGTCGTATGTGTGCGAAACCTAACGAAACCCTGGCTTTCAACGAAATCGGTCATTCAAGGCGGTGGCGCCATCTATTATCGAGTAGCTCAACTACACTTGTTCCTAGATGATCAATTTTCACATACACAAACTCGGTTTTTGTTTCATACTTTCTTCATACTCCTACTTACCAGCAGTACGGCGTTGTTGAGATTATTAATTTCACGCTGCTGAATCCACAGCAGCTGATTGCACTGCGTAATGGAGTTCATCAGCATCTGCTGCGTTTGCATGATGTGCTGAAAGACGATCGGATCCGGCGGTGTGTTCGGTGTGGCTGCGTGTGGTGGCAGCAGATTGGCTGCCACGCCATACGGACCTCCGCCCGTACTCCAGCTGCTTCCATACGCGCCACCCCCACCGACATATCCCCCACCACCGTGATGCGAAAGATCGTACGGGTGCCCGAAGTGTGGACTGTGAGGGCCAGTGTTTGAACTGGACATACCACCACCACCACCACCACCACCGACACCACCACCGGCACCAACACCAACACCATTACCAAAAACTGGCCACGGTGACGAACCACGATGATCGCGTCCACCCAACACTCCCGGTCCACCAACCGGCGCTCCATCCGCGTCCAGATCGCCTCGCTTCAGTCGGTACCGATCGGTGCCCGCATTACGGTTGCAAATGTCCGGCATCGGCGGGGGGAAGCTGCGTGTGCTGCTCGACTGATAGCTGGCTGATTCGAGTTGCGCGTGCGCAAAGATGTCCGACGTGACACCCGAGTCGGCCGAGTTCGTTTTCGAGTCATTGGTCGCATTACTGCCGGCCGTGTTGTTCTGCAGCGAACCACTGATGGCGGACGGTGCCGGTGGCGGTGGAATGGAAGCGTGATGCGCGGACGGTGTACCACGATGGTGGTGGTGCGAGCCGCTGCACGATTCCACCGACGAGGACACGATGGACGAGGGACCGGCGGTAAGTTTCGGTGCGGGAGGTGGCGTTTGTTCGCGTGCCGCCACACACTTCCGGTGCCGTCACTGCGGAGCGCGATAGTTCGGCGTTTTTCTTGATGCTCTGCGTCATCTTCTCGATACGCTCGAGTTCGCGTCGCTTCTGTTCCAGTTCCGCTTTCAGTTCCATCTGCTGACGCTCTTTGGGGCCCATGGAAACGCGCGGTCCGGCTGCACCATCGGCCAACGAAACGAACGAAGCGACGTGATTGGTGAGCTTTTCGTTCGACTGGCTCTGTGCTTGCTGCTGTAGCTCGAGCACGTTGTTACGCCGTTTGTGGAGGTCGTTACGGGCGTGCTTGAGACGATCGCGTTCGGCTGCGATCGATTTCGCCTGCTCGCGCAGATCCTGCGTCATGGCGTGTAGCGCTTCGACGCGTTTGTTCAAATGCTCGCGCTCCTGGTTCGCTAGCTCGCTTCCGTCGCCCTCGTTCGGGATGGTCGTTCCATTCGGGAGCAGTGTGAACGGTGCGGAACTCATCGACCGCGAGCGACTTCGACGCTGCCGGTGGAGAGCCTGCTGCTGCAATGCGATTGCTGCCGCTCCACCATCCTCTTCCTCCTCCTCTTCATCCTCATCCTCTGGGGCATCCTCGTCTTCGTCCTCCTCCTCTTCATCGATCGATTCGTGGCCCGTCTTCATCTCGATCAGCTTCACCGTGTCCATCATTTCCTTCAACCGCCGCAGCTGCGTCTTCATGGCGTTGATTTCATTAATCTTCTCGCTCAACATATCCGCCGTCCCGTTCAGGAGCGATGCTTCCTCCTCGTTCAACTGGCTCTCATCTTCCTCCCCACCATCATCAGCTGTTCGCTGGACGGTGGGCATTCCCTCCACCGTGGCTACCGCGGGATTCAACCCACCACCGGTGCTCGTCCCGTCCATCGTGCTGCCAGCGCCATTCAGGAATATCTTTGTCGCATTCCTAGCATCGGCCGCCGTTGCTGGGGCGTGCGTCAGCTCGATCGGTACGGTGCGTTGGCTGGATGGTTCACCACCATCAAACTGCCGGTTCGCGTCCATATTCAGACTTTGCAGCTCCGACACGAGACTGTGCATCTGGCTCTTCTTGTCACGCAGTTCCGCGAACTTTTGCTGCAACAGTGCCTGATCGGCCAGCACGTCCGCCGCATCGTTGTCCCCACCGAGCATGTTGCTCAGTTCCTGCTGGTTCTGGATGAACGTCGAAAGCACGCGCATCCGCTCCATGATGCTACCGATGCCGTCCTGCACCTGTTCCACCGTTTGGAACGATTCGATCGGTGGCGCCACACTGTCCGTGTGCATCTGCCGGATCGATTCCATTTCCTGCAGCTGCTGGCGGGCGGCTTGCTGCAGGCGCAGCAGATGCGCCTGCTGTTCTTTCAGTGCCTGCATGTTTTTCGACTGTGCTTCCGCACGATAACGCAATTCTTCGGCAGATGCCGACGGTGGCACCGGTGTGGTGGATTGGTTCGTGCTGATGCTTTGAACCGATTGTGGCCGAGGACCACCACCGAGCTGAAAGTAGCGAGAAGCAAGCGTTAAAACGGCAACACTATAAGTGGCGTGCGTTGAGCGATACGACATCGAAAGGAGTTAAGTGAGGAAGAGAATTGTTACATTCGTTCGTGTTTGCCAAATCACGAAAGGACGCGAGCATTGCCAGACAAGTCGTAAAAGGAAAAGCGATTAATCGTCGTCAATAAAACAGCGTTAGTTCCAACATGCAGGCTTGGGGGAAAAAAAAACAACACCACAAAACAACATTTATACAGCAAATCTCACTTGTTTGCATGTAAGCGACAAGCAACACTCTTCGAATAGTGTTGCAAACAACACATGCAGGTCTGGTAGACGGACAAAAAGAGAGAAACAAAAAAACCACAGCCACAGGCAAACGCACCTCCGTTTCGGAGTGCCGAACGTCCTCCAGTGTGGTGGAGTTTATCGGCACAAAGTAACAACTCTCGTCCCCCATACTCCTCCGTACCGTCGTCGTGTGCCACTCACGTTATCAAGCTGCACCGATGAGATCAGGTTCGTGGTCAGTTTGATGTACTCCTGGATTTGGTTGAGCGTATCCTCGACTGTAGAGCTGGCGGTGCCGAGAGCGGGCAGCGCCGTTGTCGCGTACCGTGAACCGGAGGATGTCGACGGTATGGCAGCGGCTGCGAGCTGTTGGTGCTGCTGCTGCTGCTGTTGGTGTGTTAGTTGCTGATGATGGTTGGAGTTTTTGTTCAAATTCAGCTGATTCTGGGAAGCGCCGTCCGGTACGCGATAACTTAAAGGGGATGAAGTGGATCGCGTCTGCCCCGCGTGTCCTCCTTGCTGCTGCTGCTGCTGCTGTTGGAGCAGTAGCAGAGGGTTTAGAATGTGCTGCTGCTTCGGGATGACTCCTGTGCCGGATGTGCCACTGTGGAGAATGTTATTGATACTGTGCGTGGAACCGATTCCACTAGCGGAAGCGCCCTCGTTCAGGCGAAACGTTTGTTGAAGGGCCGAGTTTGGGGTGGTCGGAATTACCACACCGACTGCGGTGTTGTGCGGTTCGCTTTGCTCTCCTCCGGTGCCTTCGTTTAGCAGGTTTCGTCGCACGATCGGTCGCACCGGTATGTAGCGGCTGTTATCTTGTAGTGAAAGATTATCTACAAGGTCGAGAAAATTATTTGCGATTAAAAATAGCCAATCAAATTCGAAATTATTTCCTAATAATGATAAGGACATGTCAAAGAGCGCGCAGCAGCATTTCTAAAGATACTGAAGCAAGCACGTCACAGTATGAAGGCCATACGCGCACGGGGTGCCGATTGTGGGAGGGTGCGTTTATCGCCACACACCTTGACGCAAGCAAACGGATCTCTAAATTTAGCTCATAAACGGGGGATTCGCGTCGTCTGCATAAAGAACACCACCAACCTAACGTGTAAGTGCGACAATTTATCTCGCAACGATTCCATGCCAGAGGAGGCAGTTTCCAAATCGATAAAACAGGTAGCTCCATGTGGTGGCCACATGCCCACATTCAATTCCTTTGCCCATCCGGTAATGAGGCGGACGGCAAAACGCATTCCATTAGATTTAAATGAAAAAGATTTCCAAAAGATTTTCTACGTACTCTTTCACGAATTCCGAGCGCTTTTTTGATCGACCGTGACTCACCGATTTCGTAACAGGTGCCTTCACCGGGTGTCCGATTGTTGCGGGGTTTCAGGAGAATATTCTGGCCTTGCTGCTGCTGATGGTGATGCTGTTGGCCGCTCGTCGAAGGTTGTTGAGAAGCGCTGAACTGGTGTTGTTGCTGCTGATGGTGGGAATGGTTGTTTTGCACCACCGACGATGATGCACCGGAAACGGTCGCCCAATCAACGAGAACCTTTAGAAGGAAAAACACAGTGACTGTCGCGGTAAAACACAGAAGCACGCTTTCGATTATCATTGGCCAGAACAACGTCTGCGGTTGCCGATTTGCTGCGGCAGACTAGCAAGACCGCTGTCCGTCCGTGTGCCCGATCGGTCCGGTGTGCTGGTGTGATGCGCGAAAATTGCCCTTCCGTTCTAAAATTAGCCCCACGATTTTGCCCCGAATTTTCACGACGCCACGCAAAGTGTGCGCATTCGTGACGGTTGCTATTCACGTTTCTCCCGCACAGTTTTTCACCGATCATGTTAGGAAGTGGCGGTGTGTAGTGGCGTCGGCGGTGGATCGGCGATGTAAACAACATAAACTTCCTATGAAATGGTACTCCCGTCAAGTTCGTGCTGTCTCGTTTGTTCTTACGTTCAACTGCTGCTGGAAGTCATCTCTCCGGGTCGGGGCGACTATTTCCTGTGGGACCGAGTTTTTCTTCGACGATTTCGATTTGGGCTTGGTGCCCGTTTGCCGGTTGTTGCTGTTGTTCGCATTGTTGTTCTGATTATTGCTCGAGCCCGGGGCCATCTTTAACGTGGGTGTAGCTGTAGACACTGCAAAAACTACGATTGCACAGATGCACTCTATTAAGACATCCCAGGGCGGCCAGACAAACGGTGGAAAAAACTCTTTTTACTGGAACTTTTCCTCTATCAACCACAAAAACCGCTTAACTACGATATGAAGTGAACAATTAATGATAGGTTTTTTGATAAAATCTATCTTTTTTAAGTAAAATAAATTATTTCACAGCACTTCACAGCCTCCCACTAGCAGTTTTTTCTAAAGTTTCTGTATGTTTCATTCTCCAGAATGTCACCTCGCAGCATAACTTTTGACATTTATGCTACAGGTTTAGGCACGTAAGTTGAGGAGTACAAACATTCGACCGGGATGCCATAAGATTTATGAAATAAATTGGCCAATTCAAAAAATTAAATCAACAAAACAACAACGAAATCATAATTTCCTTTATGGCACGGGTTGTAATTGTGTTTGTGTTTCGATTTATTCTTAAATTTGAACTTGACAGCTTTCACAGTGGAGGCTCCACTTGAAGGTGTAACATTTGTCAGTTGTTTGTTATGCTGTTGTTCTGCTGCTGTTGCTATTGTTCTTCTTGTTGTTCAAAAACAAAAAAATTGTCGAAGGGAGAGGTCACGCTGCCGCGCTACCGAAGTTTTTGAAAATTGTTTAAAAAAGTGCGTATATTGCTGTGTAGAAACCAAATAATAGATTGTCCGGGGCTGGATGAATCTAAGGGTCTATCAGAGATCATAACAGCAAAAAAAATCAAGCTTTCGAACGAACCGCCGGTCGTTCGTTGGTGAAATTGTTGCAGTTGTGTGGTATCGTTCGTGAAAAACCCCTTTTCCGATGTGCAAATTGTGATTGTTGTGTGGGCCACTTCCGGTGGTGTCGTTAGAACGTCCCGGAAAAACGCGTCGTGTGAAGCGGGTAAGAAGAAAGGGGTACGTGTGCGGGGTGGTAACGAGGGGCAGTGCTGAAATTTCAGGTTGTTGATAGACGAACGGGGTGCGTGTGAGCGGGAGAGTGACTGCAAGAGACGAAACATTAGGCATTCGTGAGAAGCAAGTGATAAAAAGAGAGCGAGCGTGAGTGAGAGAGATAATACAGAAAACCACCACCCTGAATGTCGGGCGAAGAAAGGGAATGGGAGTAATAAAAACATAATGCCTACACTGTGAACGCACATAAATGCATGTAGGGTAAGGGGAATGGAGCAACATAAACTGTGCAGTTTTTTTTATCGATGCGTTTTTGTCTTTCGTTGCGAGACCGGTGCATCTCGCGGGAATAAAATGTGTGCTAAAAATTGAATAAAAATCGGACTGATTACTAGACCGATTGCTGTCGATGAGATGGGAGCAAAAGGCTCACCTTGCAAGTGATAAACCGATTATCTCATCTAAGGGGCAATTTTACACCAACACACTAAAAAAATCGAATCTTTAATCTTCACGAAACAATCGAACACCCTTTTTCTTTTGTCTTTTTGGTCTAGTGCGTGGTTCTTTGGGTGGACAAAGCTTCTATTAGTGTACGTCTATTAGTGTTTGTGTGTGTGTGTACGTAAGCAATAAAATATTGCATACATTGTGTGTTGTTCGGCAGTGTTGTCCGCTACTTAAATATTCATTTAGTGTGCGCAAACACACAGAGAATTGGGTATCTCTTTCCTGCTCACTCACGCTGATGTGGAAGCATTGCCTCACTGGCTGTAGCACGGGGCGGATAATGCGTGTTTTTTTCTTGTTGCCTCGGTAACGTCGAACAACAACGCAACTCGTCCGTCCGTCGTCGGGTGGTGGTGGAAAGAACATTTATTTAGCGTCTTCTTCGTCGTTTAAAGTGTGATTGATTAAAAGCAGTGCAAATGTGCGTGATGTTTGTGATTGTTTGATTTGCCATCTCAGAACTACGTATTAAACGAAAGTGAAAAAAAAAATCCTGGTGTAATAATTAATTCTCACAATTCCTTCTTTTCATTCTTCCACAGAACCTTTCGTGCGCGGGTGTGTGTTTGTGTGTGTATGTGTGCGTCGCAGTGAGAAGTGTTTCAGCCAGCGAGAAAATACGCTTTTCCCGATAGAATCGTCTCGTGTGAAATATCGATAGAGAGTGCAAAATATCCAATCAAAAGGAATGGAATACGGCTAGTGAATGAAGGTGTGTGTGTGCGTTTGTATGTGTATCCTACGAAAGGGCGAAAGTGTGTGTGTGTGTGCGAAAGGAAAGAAAAAAAAGAATCGTCCTAAGTGAGAGCATTAAATGTCTCGATTGTGAGCAGTGTGTGTCCTCCGTTGGGCGTTAATGTATTCCCCGTGCCGTCGTTGGTTTCGTCTCGCCACACCACGACTCGGTCGTTAAGGGGGGGGGGAAGAGAAGAGCAAGTGTGAGGTGGGTGCGGCGGCGAGCCCGCATTTACAAACGAGTGCATTATTGCATTTCTCATTAAAGGAAAGTCAGCTGCATCGTACCCTGCGCCGCTTCCTCCCGTTTCGCTTCCCATCGAAGCCGGCTGTCAAAACGACAGATTTGCCACGGTGAATTAAAAAAAAAAAAGAAGAATCGAATCGTGAATTTTGTCGGTCGGTTTTGTTTTGTGCATTGTTTCGCGGTACGGAAATAAAAGCAAAAGGGGGGGAAAAATAATTTAAAAAATCTATTCAAAACCCGTTTGGCCCGAAATCCTACACCACCGCCGCCGCCACCACCAATACAACCATCACATACAGACTGCTGGTGGAGAGAAATCGCCCCAAAGAAAAACAACGCATCAGCATCATCATCATCATCATCATCAACGACAACACGATCCGGCGGCGCGCAACTGCCGGGCACAACATTCACCCGTTCAGGTGGAAATAAAAACATCAATACTGAATCCGGCGCGTAATACCATCCAAACACCAGCAAAGGCATCGAGCGGGACGGGAAGCGCAAAAGCAACCCCAACAGCATCATCATCATCGTCATCATAGCCAACGCCATCGTCACCAGACGGCCCGATTATGGATATCAGGGTGAGTTGTTTAAATGACAGCTTTGACATTTTAAGGGCTCGGTGGTTTATGCTGAAGGGAGAAGTATTTTCCGGCAAATGGGAAAAACAAACAGGCTTCGACATGGGAATGAAAATACTCGTTTTTCGTGGGAATATGAAACACAGGTCCAATTATTCAATTTAACGCACTTGTCGCATTTCACGTGTTTGTTAGTGGAATTTTAATTGCTTAGGCTTTTATTTAAAGTTCGGAGATAAAACTGCCAAAATTAATCCGTGGTTTTATTTTAATAAAGGCGATAAAATAAAGTCAAGCTAAATGTTCTTTAAATGTTTTTTTTTTATGCAGCAGTATATTTGTTTTACATCAAGGCTTTGGCTTACAAAGTTGCAAAACATTGTTGAATAATTAATCCAATGAGACGTAACTAATAATCCCCACAATGCGCAACTGCAAATGCTTTGTTATGTTTATCTTCTTCGAAAGAAGAAACTTCCCCCGAGTCTGAGCAGTGGTAAACGTGATTTGTTTGCCGTACCTATTGCGTTTTGAGCTACACTTGAGCCACATCCGTAATCCCTCGGGGAACTCGAAGAGATTGTGTGGCGGTTCTTTGGGAAGATAATTTCATGTTAATTTCTTTGCTACTCGTAACCTGCAACCCCTTGTTTTCGACCCGGCACACTCGCTAGCGTGATAACGCCCTAGTGTTTGCTCTGCTGCAAGTTCACTTTTCCTTATCATACTGGATGGGACGAACATACGGACACATACGGTGCACTTCAGGGGCACGTTTGGAGCAGCCGCAGTTGAGGAGTGTGCGATCTCCTAACACACACACACACACACACACATTTGCTTTTGTTCGGTTGAAAACATTGTTTACTTTTCCCCCTAACTCTATTCCTTATCAGTCACACGAGACGGAAAGGTCTCGGAGCGGTCGTTCAACGAAACGATGTTGCAATTGAAGCATTTTTTTCGCGCTGAAATAGAAAAAGAATAATAGATAGTGGCACTAAACAATTGATAAGCAAATTAGAATTGTTTAGCCGACTTTCGAGTATGAACTAAGAACAAAATTACTACACAATTTGATCGTTTATTTAGTTATGGTTCATAAATTTTCTGCTGAAATCAGTTGGGATTTATGAGCGTGCTAAGGTAAAGTTTAATTGCACGTTTAGAAAAACTCCAATTAGCTTTCGCCACATCTTTTCATATACAATCAATTTTTAATCGTTTTTCGAAACCCTGCGCTAACGACGACAAGCGTTTATTGGTTCCTATTTTTAAAACTCATCACAACTATGGCTTCACACACCGAAGCGAAGCCTCTTTTGGGCGTAACAAAACGTGGATAACGTTCGCCTTTTTGAACCAAAGATACTTCACGTTTTAAGATGGATGATGATGCTCCTCTCGAAACAGGTTTTTACCTTCCTTCAGTGGTTTTTTGGTGGCGGCGGCGACGAAGGCGGTAAAATCGTCTTTCATGTCAGGGAAAGAAAATGAGGGTTTTTAAATATTTTTTTCCCTAAAAACCCAAGTTTCTAATTTGTTCCTTCATAATTTGATTCGCGGAGTGAAAAAATTTTCATAAATCGTCAAACATCGTGGAGACGATCGAGATTCGATGCCCCAATGCCAATGTTGAATACCCGTTTCTCCCCACAAGCGCACATGCTTTTCGCTTAGCGATTTTATTGCCTAGAACGTGCAGGATGCTTTCTGCTCTTAGCTGATCATAAAATCTGACGGTATGGATGAAGAACGATCCAGAGTTGTTGGGGATCCAATAAGATCTAACTCCGCTCTTTTGTCACGGCTTAACCACATGCGTTCCGGGTGGTTTTTGCCTTGTGGCACAAGAGCACAACCCGTCATCGTATCGTTTTATTGCTCGTCCCTGGGGGTCCTAGCCTACGCTGGGTGTTTTCTTTCCTTCCTGTAACGCGAGGCTTTCCGGCTCTCGAAAGAAATGCTTGTGAGGTTGGCTATTCATGGCGAGCATACAAAGGAGGAATTTCTTTTTGGTATAAGAGTGAGTTGTAAAACATTAACCATTTGGCATCGTTGCTCCGTAATTGGCGATTTATTGTAGCATAATTCGAGAATTTTACTTCCTTTCAGAGGCTCTCGTAGAGGCTTAACGCGCAAGGTTAATATTTAAACTTTATTACGCTTGCTCACCTTCTCACCGGGCCACCTCATGATATGCATTTTTATGGTGCTCCAAACGACCTCGGTTCGATTCAAGCATCACGAGATGATGTGCTAATTAAGCGGGTTGGAAAAAGAAAAAAAAAAGTTCAAAATGTGACAATGTTGGCTCTGCGTGTAACTAAAAGCATCAACCGTTGCGGAGGGATTACCGGTAATTACGGGCATACAGCATCCACTTTCCAAATGCATGTCTTTTGCGTGTCGTTGCGTCACTTAAGCGTGAACAAACTATTTCATTCCTAAAATAGAGTAGCCGGATATTTTTAGAAACCGCTCGAAGTACGGCATGGCCGCGGAAAAATCGATAGTTAGCACTCACCAGCATGCGTCAAAAGTGGATTGTGTCTAATAAAGAAGTGGTGGTTTTGTCAGTAAATAATATGCTCCACCAACGATCGCTTACTATTGTTGGAACATCTGCAATAACACCTTTATGTTTTGCTTGTATACCATTATTTTAAATTTACTGATCTACTGATTTTTAAGTAGATTGAGTGATGATGAAAGAATTTAATAAGAACCATTCCAATCTAATTCTTATATATTATAATGAGGTTTGTCTATAAACTTGGTTTATCTAGGTGAAAGTGACTCTTCCAACCTATCAATTTCAATATCCAGTGAAAGTAGCAATCGATCGCTAGCAGATCAAGCAAAGGTGCATATTTTAAAATTTCCATTAGTTTTTATTGGGCAATTTCGTTCTCATTCGTTCTCACTCTTTCGATATTTGCAATATTAGCGTCTCGTTGATTGATTGGCTAATTATGTTTGCAGGCTTGGGATAAAAATAAACTATCGATCACTGTTTCGTGGCATGGTGGGAAACCTCCTTCGTTCTGGGGATTGTTTTTTTACCTTGCAAAAATGTTATGCCGCTTAACTGGACATAAAAGTAGGTCATTGTGTTGTGTGT
>JXXA01019173.1:0-10161 GCA_000956255.1 Anopheles punctulatus
GGTACGGAAAGGGATACGGTTTTGGATGGAATGGTTTTGTTTCAAGGCAATCATGAAGTACGTGATTTTTTTATCGTATCAAAGACTGAAGTTTGTTTACTGAGAAATGCTTCAGAGTTTGTTTCAAATGGGCACAATAACATTGAATTTGGAATAACATTGAATAACATGGAAAACACTGTTTCTGGTGCCCTTTCATTATTACAATATATTTTTTTGTAAATGGAAACTAGTACTATTTTTAAAACATAATTTTTATTTTTCAATCTTGTTGCAGAATATTAAACTCAAATTTTACTGGCTGTTAGACATTACATCTCGATTTTATCCCTCGCTTTGAGCGGGTTTGTTTCCCAGAAAGAATTAAATAAAGCTAAGTACGCTTCAACTGTCGAAAATAAATTCTTCTAGGTCTTATCTGAAAAATCTCCCCGCACACTTAAAGGTGTATATATAGAAGGTTATATGAATCTGCTCTAAATCACAGCATCACTACCGATTGGTTTGCAGCCAACATGAAGCTCGTCCATTTCGATAGAACGATTGATGCGGATTCGCGGCATCGGAATTGCCCTGATCTCAGATCTCGTGAGGATCAAACCAGCTCATAACTTACTTGCACGGAGATTAGATGCCACGATAACACTTTATCTAGAATCATTTGAAGGTAGTTCCCACGATATCCCAAAAGTAAGCTGGATTTGTAATTCATTTACCCTAGGGGAAGATTTCATCGACCAAAGGACACTTTATACCACAGTGAAAACCAACAAACCCAAATTATCGCCTCTTCAAACGTACATTTTCATCATGGTGTGGTAGTTTGCAATAACCTTTCCAAGGAGAAATTTCACCAGCGTTTATGTAAAATAAATAATAAAGCATGTGCTCCACTTTTATATGCTTTTTATTGCTTTCACATTTCAAAGCCACTATTTCTGTTCGACTTCATTACTCTTCGGAACCGTGAGAACTTTGGTTGAAAAATGTGTGTATAAAAATGTCTCCAGCATTGTAAGACATGCATTTTATGCTTATCATCAATCTACAGCTACATCCTTGTAAAGGAAGTCATGTCTTCGAATTAGTTTGAGTATGGACATTTATTCAAGTACATTTCACCGAAGACAAGACACCGAAAGCCGTACAACTTCAGATCGATCTCTTGAATTGGAACCGAAAATGTGTCTAATAAATATCAGCCCCCAACCGAAAACCATATGGAAGCTCGGCGGTGGTTGTCTAGCTATTTCAATAATTCTCGAACTCGAAACTATAGAAGAATGGTCGCATGCGCGCTCGTCTCCGGGTGCCTTTCGGTCGACGCACCGGAAACGCCCGAATGCAGCGCACCCTTGTGCATGGGAACCGCGCTCCCGCTCCCACTCCGTCGAACGAGATGAAGATGGTAACATTTGTCACCGCAGCTCGGCCGTTAGGGGCCTGAATGTATTTTTAAACGAATGTCTCTTCAGCCAAATTATTCTGTTCCCTTTTTGAATGCCAACGATTCACGGGACGCAAGCTTACACCGCTCGAACGGGGGATAGAAGTTTGTCACAGCGAACGCCTCTGCGGTATTGTGTGGAGTGTGACCCATGTCAACCTATGATGGTTTGACCGTTGACAGCAACCTCTTGATACTTCATTTAAGATGCAAATGAACTCTCGGCACAAAAAAAAAAAACTTCGATTGAATACAGCTTCGAATGTGTCAGTATTCACGCAACGAAGGGGCGTTTAAGAGCATCATGACGCGAGCCGGTCGGTTTGATAAATCATCAGTTTCTCTTAATGAAAGGTAAGAAAATTACGTCACATTTTCGAATCGATCTCAAAATGCAACTAATTTTCCTACTCTGCGATACACAGACACAGACTATTCATTCAGCTCACCGAAAGCCGTTCCATCCACTGTGGCTCATTATTTACTCACTCGTTGGCAGCTTCACACATCGTTGACAGCATGTTTGTCTATGACATGTGCAACCCGGTGAAATTGTTACCACAAACATCCCTTAACCCCGGGCTTGAACAGTAGGTAATTGTTTTCAGGTTGTTGTGGAAACACACTCGTCAGTTTCGTTCCGATGTTTCTCACGTTCTCGTCGTCTCACATGACATGCCAGCAATTTTCGTATCATCTTCTCCAGCTCATTTTACTATTCAACTGACATTTTATATCACTTGATAGATAGATAGATAAGGAAATTGTAGTGACTATTCAAACTATGTGGTTGATGCAGGAAAGCAATGTTTTAATGTTAGTTAATAATAATTTATTGATATAATAATAAATTAAGTAAAATCACATTATAAACTTCGTTCACGTCCTTTTCCTAATTTAAACAACCACCTCCCAGCTATTCCTAGTGCGTTGAAAACGCGCAAAACGCTTTCTGCAATGCTTGTGACACCTTCTGACCG
Source organism: Anopheles punctulatus (assembly GCA_000956255.1). Taxonomy (NCBI): domain Eukaryota; kingdom Metazoa; phylum Arthropoda; class Insecta; order Diptera; family Culicidae; genus Anopheles; species Anopheles punctulatus. Next base: position 2,428 of record JXXA01019173.1, read on the forward strand.
ACAAAATTGGGCATCACTCTGCTTATCCGCACGCCACTCAAATCACTTTCGCAGCATGGTAGTTATTTATCTTACAAAACGCCGTTTCCACTTCTCATTGCAGCCATTAAGAAGCAAATTAGCATCACACCGAAGATCGTGCGTTTCACCATGGGTGGTCGTGTCATGGTGAAACTACGTTGGAAATACAACACCGGTGCTCCGATGCAAACCGATTCATCTTTCCACTAGCGCCCTGACGGTCTGTTTCTTTATGCTAGCGTTGGTTAACAGGTGAAGGATATGCAGTTGAGAGTGCAAGAAGCAGAATCCACGAGTGAGTTAGCATTAAAAGATCCATTTCCTATCTTGCTAAAAAATATTATGTTTTCTACAGTGTTTCTTATTTTTCTTGTGAATTTTTTAAAGACAAGTTTGCTCCATATTAAATATTTAACAAAAACCCAATTTTATATAGAATAGGATGATACTCTTTCTTATTTTCAAGCCCTACGAAATCAATATTCATTCGAGTGTACAGTAAGTGTTCTTTCCTGAAGAATAGGTGCTATTGTGCCTTGCTATTCATTGATGTGTTGGATTACAAAAGACTTGTTACATATAGGATACTCGGCTGAGCTGAATATTGAGCCATGTCGGTCTGAGAAAAAGGTCCACGTTTCTATTTTACCGTGCCTGCTGAGATGCTTCAGCAACAGGAGCTATCTTTTTGGTTCGAGATCTACTTCCTTTTTTCGCTTCTCTTTAAGAATTATGCACCCTCTACAAATTGTAGTAAACTTTTCATCTGTCGCTCGTAACTGCTCTTTAATGGACAGCTCGCACCCGAAGGTGACAGACGTGAATCCTAGTGGGAATATTTTTAAAATTCCTACACTAAATTATGCATCGCTCCCCTACACCTCCGATATGCAGCAGGATTTGAAGACATTCTAGTTCGTCCCTTCGCATTATCCGGTTAGTCGGTAGCGTTGTGGGTTGTTTTGTAAGTGCTGATGATTGATCTGCATATTTCTCCGACAGTCTGGGTGAACAATATCCCTCGTGAAGAAAGGCTCGAATGGGCAACACCTTCCCACGGTGCCAATGCGGAATGATTATTCGGTAATTCCCTAGTGCTTTTTTTCGAAATCAAACATGTCATTATTCTATCATCAGCGTGGCGTCATTTTCCGAGGGTCGTTTTGCTTCAAAGGAATTCCCCATTGTGCGATACACTCATTTGCACTTCCGGGCTAGGGTGATCTACTTCCTTCTTATGTATTTCAAACTAGGTAAGACGTGTTTGAAGTTTGAGAAAGTGTGTATTGTATTGGTACAACTGTAATTTCAAAAAGAACTAAATCATGTTATTGCTCTTTTTAGGTCCATCAATAACATCACATCGTTCTAAGATATCATAAAAAATTCTACGAATTTAAAACACATGACGATTGATATTACCGATCCACTATGTTGCTGTTTTTCATTGATGTAAAGTTTTACAAGTACACCTTATCTCTAACTCTTGCAATACTTCGTACATTTAGTTTTTCTAGTGCTATTCCTCCAAGTGGTTCATCATGGTGGCTAAATGTGTCTCTGAAATCAAACCCGCTTCTGGAAAATTTAGACTCCCACATTGACTCGCCACGTACTATGGACATCGAAAACGCCATTGCGAAGAATCAATTTGTTGTGTCTGAGTGAGTATACCTTCCACTCACAACCGCTCTCCGGACATTTGCATAATAACTTTGGCAAACACTTCATCTGCCCAAACTCCCTTGCTAAATGCAATTTCTGTGTATCTTTGCACTTTCGTTAGCTCGCATTATGCAAAACGGCGTGTTTGTTCGAAACAGGGCGATGCTTTCATCAATTAAATATTTGAGGATATTTCATTCGGAGAACTATTACTTAATGTTTGTTCCATTTTTTAATGTTTCAAGGCAATTTTAAAGTAAATCTTACGAGGCTGTGAGTAAAGTTAAATGAATTCGAAAGAAAAATACCTGTACTTATACTATCGACTTTTAAGTATATTGTAATTTACCAACCTTATGATTTATTTGATGATGTTGCTTCTTCATACTACGTTTAATACGAAACGGAAAGACACAGCTGGCCCATAGGTAGCGCCGAAAACAATTTAAATTTACCGCAAAGGTCCGTAACCCGACGACGACTGCAGTGAAGGAACGAGTGAGCATTTGGGCAACTTAATTGTATTTTAATCTTCATGAATAATCAAATGAGGAGATTTGCGCTGGATCCTTCAGCGGCCCTTCTACCAATAAGATGCTCTACGGTCAGGGCAGAAAAAAATACTACCCTCCGCCAGATACGGTGGCAGAAAACACGGACTTACATTTCAGTTGTGCTCTCAGTGCTCAGTCCCGCACTGGCCGGGAGGAAAAATGAAATTTTCAATAAAACGCGCCGTACTCGCCGTGGTGAAGTGGTAGTCTTCGCGCGTCCATTATTCAAATTTCTGCGTGCTCATCGTTGAACTGTTGAATGATTCAGGGTGAGGCAAGCGGACAATGGGTCTAGGTAGCGTGTAAAGTGGAGTGTTCTTACAACATTTTGTGCCACACCGTTCGGTCGAACATGACCTTAAGGACGCTTTCGTTCATCGGATTTTCGGCCCAACTAATGAGATTATCAAGTACATTGTCGTCGCTGCTGAAAATGATTTGTTGGGCTGCGCGAGGAGACCAGCCGACCGTGTCGTGCCTCATGCCAACCAGGTTCGAAAAATTAAGATGTTGAAAAAATCGTCCAGTGCCTCGTCCTGTGAATGCAAGGGCACGGGGTCAGTTTTACGTATTTTTTTTCCACGCGTAAAACGTCCATAAAATGCGATCATGTGCCACTCAAAACAATTAGGACATGGTTGGCCCGACAGGGATGCTAAAGGTTGCGCAATAAATTATATTATATTTTATCCTGTCCAGGATTGGCGCGCAATGTCACATTAAGTAGCCATCGCTGCCGGAAGCATTTTTTCGAACAACAGGTTCCCTGAGCCGGCTTATGTGATCGTTTAAAAGAAATTGGACAGGTCAACACACGAAAATAACTTTCAAGCATGAAAAGCTAAAACTTCTCAGTAAAAAATATTTGTGTAAATTATGGAAAAATATTTTCCTAAGAAATAGATAGCTTGGAACAAAAATCACGTTTGGTCGGCCCTTTCGCTACACCAATCACGAGCCAATTGTGCTCTTAAAATAATCTCTCGAGCATTTAAAAGGCGTCCGTAACGACGTGCCAACGACTGCATCTGAAAGATCTGTAATGGTATGAATCTCTATTACCAAACGATGCATCTTGTTCACTCCACCCATACCACAGCTTCCCAAAATTATTTAATTTGGAGGCACTTGATGTGCCGGTCGATGTATGGATGTTCGAGAGGCGCCATATGGGCCGTTTCCTCTGATGCATCGCGTGTTGCAGCATAATATCGCTACATTGTTGTGTCTGGTCTGCATCAACGACCTACACATGGTTCAAAGAAGCGTAAAACCGATTTCCGATCTTTGATGTTGCCGAGTATGTTGGCTTCCGTGCAGTGTAAACGCCGGCGCAAGCAGCCCTTCGTAAGTGCTGTGTTTGAGTGCATAAATTTTAGTCCAAGTGGTTTTTCTGAAAAAAAAACCCTATCGATACCGTAGCCTCTTTTTTCTCTTTCTCGTGGAAACAACTGATCATAGTTTTTACTTCCTAAACAAGGGGCAAAAAGCACCTTGCACTTTTCCATTCAAGAAAAGCTAAAATCATTCACTGTGAAACATAAAACACAACTGTTTTGTTTTATGTATGCTTCACTTTGTATGCTTCATGGTTATTCATTAAACATGGTTTAGTTTACATTTTTTTAACGTACATTTGACATTTTTTTAGGCAATTTTGTCAACACATTTCTCACAATCAAAATGCCAAGCTACTTTTTGATTTAGTTTAGGAGTTAACATAGCTCGTCATTCACACACAGATCAATGTTTCACTTTCAAATAAATTAAAACATCAAGAATAACCCGCTGAATTGAATTCTATCGGTAACAGTTCTCGCACATGTGCATGTGACATAAAAAAATATCGAATCATTTTTTTATCCCACAATACCTTTGGTTAAAGCTCTCCACCTCCAACCAAGGTTTACAAAAGAGTGTCACAGTTTTGTCGAATTGATCGAATAACGCTACTGTTATGAAGTTACAGCCCTTAACGCCTCCACAAACTTGTGTCCAACGTTCCCATTCAACTCAGCAACGCAGCTCCGACCCCGTCAAACCGATCGAATGCAATCAGCGTAACTGTCCACCAGACCTGTCCGCTCGCAAAGAAATTGGAATAAATTTCCATAATTTTAATTAATCTAATCCTACGCATCCGATACACCTACTCTCCGCCCATTGTTGTAGATCTGTAAAAAAGCCTGTAAACTGACATTCGGCGCGGATTAACTACTAACAAAACTGATTGGATAGCTTGTCAGTAGCGTAGGCAACGGTGAATCAGTTAATGCATTTATTTTCAACTATCTACTTTTTTGTAGAATAGATTTCTCAAGAAAGAGCTTTTTAGTTGCATTGCATAAAGCGGAACCATTAAATTGAGTTTGTTCGGGGCATATTTGAATGCTACTAAACTAGGTTCATGCAATTAATTGCTGCAGCTATTTATAATGTATTGTAAAACTTAAAACTCTTTGCTTGGAGAAAAATTAACTAAACTTTGCCTAGCTAAATTAAAACTTAACTAAACAGTTCAAAAGTCTACGTACTAGTTTTTTAAGCTTTTACTTTTCCAAACTCCTGAAATTCGTTAAATGAAATGCGATATGCACGCCGTCACTGTCGTAGAAAATCACTTGGTCAGCTTCTGCTAATCCTACGTAGGAGCGCATAAAGAAACTTAATTTATGGTTATGCTTAACCTTCGGCAGGAGTGGGTGTGTTTTTGTTTCGATTTCAAAGGGTTTTTTTTACCAACTTTGCCACGCCGTGTGTTTTAGTAGTCGCCTTCACCGTCATGCGATTGAAACAAATCATGTAACACTCTATAAAAGCTGAGATCATCTGACGCGAGACGAGTGATGCCGATTTATGCCGACAATAAAGAGCATATTGGAAAGCAAATTTAATTCCATGTCACGACGATATAAAATGCACAAAGAGTTTCACCGTGAAGGTAAACAGCAACAAACATTAAGCCTTTTAAGGTGTAAAAATATAGTCGAAAGAAATTTAGAAAATAGAATAAGTTGTACGCTAATGGAAAACGATGGTAAATGTTATTAAAAAAAACTAGTAAGAAAAGCTTCGTCAGTGAGTTTATTTTAAATATTTTGGCTCAAAAATTTATTCCAATATCGTTACCATTGCATTAAAGAGGCTGTTATTGTTTTTCAAGCGAAAAACCTGCCAATTCCACGCGTCATTCGTTTCAACAGGTCGTGACCATTCCTCGGAACAAACATATTTCGCGCCCTTAACGATATGATTTTACCACAGAAAAACACGAACGAATTATAAACTAGCTTGCACACGTGTCATTTAACTGAATTGTGGTACATTTCAGCGTACATAAGACATGGAACTTGGGAGTGTATTGTTTGCATTGACTTAATGCAATATTGTAATAAAATACCTCTTTTGAGTAAAGTTTTCGTGGAATTTTATTTATCAAAAGTGAGAAGTTATTAATGTCCATACGAAATTGTATTGAAGAAAACATACCAAACATGCGCTAAATCATTAAAACATTAAAAATAACGGATATTTTCTTTTAAAAAAACCTTTACCACACGTTTAGAGCTACGGATATTGTCGACCGCTTTACTGCATCGCGCAGTACCAGAATGCATCTGTCACCTGTCAGTATCGTTTATCGAGTGGGTCATCAATATCAGTAATGTTATTATGTTTGGTCAAGTGTACATTATTGTATTTGCTGCAGCAGCAATGCCGTCGCCATCCGAAATGTTTTCCACATCATGGCAAACTGTTCTCGCTCGTATTCACGCATCCGCCTTCGTCGTACTCTGTACACTCCCCGCCAACAGCTCGTTTGCTCTCGAATCGAAGTATCGTGATGCTCATGACGATAATGAAGTGGTGGGCCCTCTTGTCCTAATTTGGCGCCAATGTTCGATACCGGCAGTGCCAGTGGTTCAATGTCCTCGTCCCTGCCGGATGGCACCAATATTGACAAATCATAATTGAATCGCTTGTAAAAACGAACCACCGCACATTCTCGCCAGTCCTGTCAGTTCCAGCACACGCACACGGCCCGTTTTGAAATTGGTGCGTCGACATTATTGTACGGTTCGCTCACGGTGGGACTTTTAACCCTCATCATTTGGTAATGAATGATAGCACCTGGTTGGGCTAGGCTGTCCTCGCAAAACTATTCATCGGCAGACGGTTCAACATTGACGGCTCGAAATGGTTATTTATCACTGTTGAAATGTACTTGTTCTAATTAGGATGATTTTGCGAAGAACTCGAACGAGTTTAATAAATGCATGATGAATGTGGCACATATTAAGGTAGAGGAGTAAATAACTCATTAAATTATTTGAAAAATTCCTTTTAGATCTGTTTTTCTAATCCACAATATTTTCCTGCATAAAACTTTTAATCGAATAAATAGGCTATCATATTTGTAATGCTTAAAACCCGAATACAAAACTTGACGATTGTTTGGTCTATTATTAACCCAAATACATCATCTCGTAAGTTTAAAACGAATAATTAAACATGATTGTCGGTGAAAGTTCGAAAAACACCCTAATTTCCCGCGTGGCTCCCCGGGTACGCCTTCGTGGCGAGCCTTCAGGGAAATAATTTGAAACTGAAACATTGAAAACTGTCCAGCCAACGTTTTAAATCGTCGTGGGTAATCTTTGACTGCTGGAGGCTGAAAATGCTAGCTGAAAAACTATGAAATATTTCAATACTGATTATTGGCTTATCTTAACAAAATAACAACCTAACGCATAATACTGAATGTTGCATAATAAATGTATAGTTTATTATTTAAATAACTATTATTTTTTCTAGTCAGTTGAACATACTTTATTACTACGTTTTGGCACTTAAATGTTTCCATTTTGCCAGTGCAATCAGTTTTCGTCTGTCTACCGACAGAACAGTGTATTTCAAATGAACATTCCAAAGAAGCTGATATTTCTAACCCAAACCATTCAAAAACGGACAGTACAAGCACTCAACTGGCTTCTATTTCTCTAGTGCAAATAAACATCGACCAATTTAAACACGGCTAAGCGTTCGCACAAGAGCTGCGATAACAATTAAACGATAGAACTCTTTCGGAAAACTTCCTTTTCCCCTCGTTTATCCTAAGCTGCCCCGGAGGCAGATTTGACCAGGAAAACAACATCGGCATAGCTTTACTTTCCACCGTCACAACCCTTTTCGAGCAGGTAGCCTCCAACTTGTTGTGTCTGATATTTCCAGCAAACTGAAACCGTTTGTTGATATCGTTATCGAATTCAACAATAAACCATAAAACTATTAAAAACTTTTCTAATTACCTTGTTTGCTGACGAGATGGTCTGAGAGGTGATGAAGCCAGAAAGTTGTGTATGGTGAGGGGGAAATGTATCCAATTTCATCCAACTATCAAATGAAGAATCAGATAAAACTTTTAACCGCTCCTGGGGATAGAGAAGTTTCTTAACCTTATGTACCAACGCTTTACATTACAATTGCGGTAAAG
>JXXA01019179.1:0-13460 GCA_000956255.1 Anopheles punctulatus
CGACCGTATGAGCCCGATGGCCGCCACGTACAGCACGATGAACACGATGGGCATGTCGGTGGGCGTCGGTATGACGTCGGTTTCGCCGCAGGGCGGCGGGTTCGGTGCGACCGTGCTCGGCAGCCCGGGGATGGGTGGGATGGGCGCGGCGATGAACAGTATGGCCGGGAACTGTCTCACCTCCACCCCGCTCGGCTACAGCTCGATGGGCTCGCCGATCAGCAATATGGGGTCGTGCATGGGCGGCAACGGGATGAGCACGATGGCGGCCATGTCCGGGTACTCGAGCGTGGCCGGCAGCCGGGAGGTGCTCGGCGATCCGGCCTCCCCGAACTCGGTGGCGCTGCAGCGCGCCCGGACGGAGAAACCGGCCGCCACGTACCGGCGGAACTACACGCACGCGAAACCGCCCTACTCGTACATCTCGCTGATCACGATGGCGATCCAGAACAACCCGCACAAGATGCTGACGCTCGCCGAGATCTACCAGTTCATCATGGATCTGTTCCCGTTCTACCGGCAGAACCAGCAGCGGTGGCAGAACTCGATCCGGCACTCGCTCAGCTTCAACGACTGCTTCGTGAAGGTGCCCCGCACGCCGGACAAGCCCGGCAAGGGCTCGTTCTGGACGCTCCATCCCGACTCGGGCAACATGTTCGAGAACGGGTGCTACCTGCGGCGCCAGAAGCGCTTCAAGGACGAGAAGAAGGAGGTGCTGCGGTCGCTGCACAAGAGCCCGGCGCACGGGGGCAGCCTCGATGCGGTCGGCGGCTCGCCGGACAAGAAGGACCCGAACGACCCGGACGGGGGCCACCATCATCTGCACCATCACCATCATCACCACGGTCACCACGGCAGCCACCGGACGGACAGCCACGTGTCGAAGCTAACAGGCGGGGCGGACGGGCACGGCATGCTGAACGCGGGCGCGCACGGTAAAGACGCGGATGCGCTCGCGATGCTGCACGCGACGGCCGACTTATGCTTAGCCCAACAACAATCTCATTCACAGCATGGTGGTTCGCACCACCCTACGCACCCGCACCACCACCACCACCACCACCATTCGGCGGCGCACCAGCAGGCCCTGCAGCAGGACGAATTGACGGCTATGGTCAATCGCTGCCACCCTTCGCTGCTTGGTGAATATCACTCGATGCACCTGAAGCAGGAACCGGCCGGCTACACGCCCTCTAGTCACCCGTTCTCGATCACGCGCCTCCTGCCGACCGAGTCGAAGGCCGACATCAAGATGTACGAGATGAGCCAGTACGCGGGCTACAACGGGCTCAGCCCGCTGCCGAACTCGCACGCGGCGGCCGCCGCCCTCGGCCAGGACTCGTACTACCACCAGAGCCTCGGCTACCACCACGCGTCCACCGGCACGACGAGCTTGTGACATCAGTATCCGCTGGCATAAGTGCGGCTGAAGGGCTACTACCACTTTGCGGACGCACCGGTCGGCACACACCACCAGGGGGATGGTGAGGACGAGGAGGACGAGGAGGACGAGGAGGAGCAACAGCAGCAGCAGCAGCAGCAGCAGCAGCAGCAAAACCAGCAGAACCAGCAACAGCACCCGAACCAGCTCGATCAGGAATGGTTGGAGCTTGCGCAGACCAATCGTTACATGTACCACCAGCAGCTTCACGGCCCGATCCAGCACCACCCAGCGGCGTCCAGCAGTCCCGAGCTGGACGACGGGTACGAAGATCATCGCCGGGTCGGCGGGGAGCTAACTTCCACATCGAACAGTAGCACCTCCGATACGCCACCACCACCACCGGCGATCGCGTTTTAGAGTGCGCACACGGACGCACACCGGCACACCGGCACAAACACATACACACACGCATGCGTAAGCGAACCAACACCGAGATCGATGACAGCCGCCCGGTTGATTGAGAGGAGAATGCGGTGGCCTCTCCAAAGCATACACAGCGCGTGCGGAAGCTCCCGAAACGGTTGGTCGAGTTTTGGAGTGTCTCGCCGTGCCGTGCGGCCGCGGGACCTGTCGACGACCTTCACTCTCGGTAGCCCGTTGCCCTCCCACCTGCCCTCCCTCCCAATAGGAATGGGTCCAAAAATGGTGTATTTGTCGTGTGCTTTGTTTGGAGCCAAACGCGGATGGGGCTAATTTGTTTGTCCAAATACTTCGGGCTCGATAAGCAGGCAATAAATCCTTCTTCTAGGAGGAGAGGTTGGAATGGTGATGGGGGAGTGGGGACAAAAACAACCGCAGCTCTAGCACGCGCAGAAATCGATTTTCGGGCCGTGCCCGATTCGGCCCAAACCTAACCAAACTTTTCCGCTGCTCCAAGCAGCAGCGGCCCCTTGAGCGTGGAATTTCGTTCACCCACGGGGTTCCCGCGCGTGCTTTATGGTAATTGTCGTTAACCCGTTGAACTCCCTCCCTCCCCACTCTCCCGCCCCCATGTGTGTGTGTGTTTTTTTCTTCACTCCGGGTCCGAGTCCATCCGTCCGGCCGGGGTTGCGCACGCGTTCACGTTCGTTCGCGTTCGCCCATTGATTGTCGCGCGCGCCTTGAGCAGACGGTGGCAGTGCGGGACACTCGAGCTGCGAGATGCCTCGAGTAGTCACTTTACACGACGCTCGCCGTCGCCATAACCCGCACCGATGACCTCAATATCGGGTGGATCGATCAGAGACGGTGTTTTGTGTGTGTGTATGTTGTAGCATGTGTTGTGTTTTTGGACATTCCCTGGACACGACCCTGAGCAGTACTAACCTTTTTGGTTTTTTTTTTTACTACGTTTACTCCCGGAACGTTCCACGCGGGAAGGAAAAGGTTGACAATTTGGGTAACGTTGTACAAACTAACACACAAGATGAACACACACGCACACACACTAAAGTATACAAGTGATGAGCTTTATCCAGGGCTCTCGATTCGATCGGAAACCTTCGCAATCTTAGTTTCTTTGCCGAGTCCGGCTGTCGCATCAGTGACAACTCGTGTCAATAGTACGGGCGGGAGTGGAGTTTTTTTTTCTTTTTTTTTGGTTTGTTTCATTTTCCTCACCGGTTTCACCGGATGGAAGTTCAATTCCAACTCGCAGTGTGGCGCTTGATGGGCTTTTGATTTACTTTGGGACGCACGGAAAAGTTGAAATGGCAGTTTTAATGGATTCAATTTCGGAAATTGAAAATTCATTATAGATGAGATGATGCCGTCCGTTCTCCGGTGGCGTTTGCAAATGTGCCCTCTTTGCGGCTGTACATTTTTTTATGATTTTACTCTTTCTCCTCCTCTTCCTGCTCCCTTCGAGCACAGCATCTTTTTCGGGACCGACGGTGGTGTATTGCTACAAAACTGCAGCACTATCACCACAACACGGGCGCTGCGGGAGCCACCAGGCTCCCTCCGGCCCGAAGGTGTGAATTTCCTTTTCGGTTGGACGATGGACGATGGTGAGCGCGTCTCGTTTCGGTCAGAAAATCGGCTCTCGCTGGTTAGCTGCCGTATGCTAACGAGACGCGCCGGACCAAAAACTGGCTTTCTTGGAGGGACGCATCGAGCATCACAGGCGAACGGTGCGTTATGCGGACCAGTGACAATTGAAAGCTTGCGCCTGTGTGTACGTGTGTGCGTGTCCGTGTGTCCGTGTGTGTGTGTGGCTGTGTGGCGAGTGTGGCTGTGTCCTCCACCGGTGGGTTTCGTGGTAGCGGCCCGTGGTAAAGTTGTGATCAACCGATGCCAAGATCAAAATGTAGCAGGAATGCTCGGAAATATAGCTTGTACAGTGTCATACGCGGAACAGGTTTCAACATTGGGAAGTGGTGAATGGTGCGATGGGAAGGGAGGGAGAGGAAGGGACGAAAAAGGCAACAAACTGAAAATTACTCGAAATTGAGCCAAGCCAAAAAGATAAACAGAAACACCACATCCATCACAAAATAACAAACCCAGAGGCAGAGGGAAAAATGGCTAGAAGAAAACAAAATCGATGCGAAACAAACTCGCGTAATGTGCAATTAATCTCTTCGCTAGGCAGAAACGGTTAAAATGAAGAAGAAAAAAAAACACAAAAAACAACATAAGACACCCTACACTAAACGGAAACAAAGCGCGGAATCCTATCGCAAATAATCGACTATCAAGGTTTTAGGTAATTTTTAGCCGTTAGTATTGTTTAAGTTTGCGGAAGCGTTCCTTCCGGCCCGACGGTAGTAGTTTTATCGTTTTATTTTAGCATTTGTTTTTCTTTCTTACTAGTTTACCTTTATCATTCCCCTATGCGCCGATTAACATTTTTCCCGGGTGTTCGGTGATGAGCATGAATTTATTTACTATTAAGACACCGTTCGCTATCTCATTCCGCAGAAGAAAAACGGAGAGGAACACTCCTCGGTAGCATAGATTGAGATAGGTAAACGCAATAGCAGCTAAACAGCAAAATCAAACTTTTTCTAGCTCCAGCTAAACGAAACGTTCCGGTACCAGCGCCCGGTACCGTTCGCGGAAATAGAGCAGTAGCGAAAACGGAACAAAAAAAAACAATCCGCAACAAACAGGAAACATATTTGTACGTTTTAAGCAATTCAATGAATCTTTGTAAATATTTATGATATTTTCTCATTCGAACTAAGGTGATAGGCAGCCGTTGACGGGGAGGAAAATTGAGATGGGAAAGCAGGGGGCAGGGGTGGCAAAGCGATAGAGGGAAGCAAAAACAAACTGGCAGCGTAAATCAAACCGCGAGCGATCGGTCGCAAAAGTAATCGAACGGCGAATGAAACCGTGATCCAGCGTGGATAACAGTATATACATAAATATATGATAGCCAGCATAAACGAAAAAAAACGTGTCAATCGACAAACGATGGGTACAACACTCATGCATACTTTGCGCCCTTCAGAATATGTGAAAAAAGAGGAGTAAAACAAAACAAAAATAAAGAACATGAAAAACAGAAAAAACTAACAAGTCCTCGGTGCGATACGATTAGCTATTAGCGTGTACTGAACTGTAGCAAAGTCTCGCGGCTCCAGCAGTCCAGCAAGCCTCCAGTTTTATAAGGCCGGCGCATTCCTGTTAATAGCTTTTAGTTTTAGTAGGTATATCTTAACTGATCGTTCTGGGATTTTACTTTTGTGCGCCGTTCGTGCGATCGCCAGCTTCGAGCGCGGCGACGGTGAGGACGAGCGCGAAACTCTTAGTGAAAAAACAAAAACACAAATGCCACACGGAATACGTGAGTAATGGGAGGAGTAGGGGAAGAAAAGCAGGGGAGGGGAATGTCAAGGGAAGCTAAAAATATAGGGCCATTTCGAGGAGATATTGTGCGTAGGCCGCAACGACGCGCCGTCCATCCCGATCCAGAAAAGCTGAGCTGAGCTTGTGCGGGCGGAAATGGCGAGTAATGTGTAAAGAGAGAGAGAGAGAGAGGGAGAGAAAAATAGTTGGTGTGCGAAACAGCACACCACAAAGCCCAGTAGCAGCAGGTGACTGAGTGACAGTTCGGTAAAAAAAAAATGTGTGGGCTAGCAAAACAAAACAAAATAAAACAAAGCAGGCATCATTACGCGAATGACCATTTCAGACGGGAAGAGCCAATACAATTCGTATAAACTGTGAAACTTAGTGGCATTTTTTCATTTAAGAAATCGATAAGTGCAGAACCGGGGAGAGAAACGTTTAAGAAAAGATAATAATAATAATAAAAAGTGATCTAAAAAAAATACTAAACCGGAGTTGTTTGTTTGACGAATGCAACGACACAGAATAGAGCTTGTACTGTACATGATGACTCGACTCGAAGGGTGAGTGTGCTTTCGATAAAAGCGTTGTCGCGAACGAGTTTTTCCTCGTTTTCTTTCCATTACAATTTTACATACAAAATCACATGCTCCGAGTCCGAAATGAAAGATAAATAATCGATTTTCATCCCTCACCAGCCCTTTTCTTGCGTCCCTCGTAGCTCACCGGGCTCGCCTGCCAATGGAAATCGGGTTCCATCGTACCAGCTCGTAAAGGTGTCTTTTGCGCATCATCGCTTTTTCTACGGGCAACAAAAAAAAAAACCCTTTTCGTAGTGGCGTACCTCCAGCGGGTTGGTTCGTAAATCGAATACAACTTGTTTCCATGGGTTTGGCGTTAGCGTTGTGTTCGTGTATGTGTGTGTGTGTGTGTGTGAGTGTGTTTGTGTTTCTGTTCCAAGCAGCTGGCAGGCGAACCGGAATCGTTTGATGCTGGTTTTCGGGTCCGATTTTGGAAGCTTAACCCCCCTTCCCGCCATCGGGGTTGAAAATCGGAGTAGACGGAGCTTTATCTTACTTTAATATTTTACTCCACCGAACGCCATTTTCCTCTGCTAACCGGAGCGAGGAGGTATAGAAAGAGTAGGGAAAATGGGAAACCTCGCTTCAAACAGACCGGGAGCAACAACGAATGCGGCCGGGAAGGGAGTGGAAAACGCCGAGAAACAAGCAGGCGCGTAAAAGCGAGACATACAACTGGATCACAGACAGCCGTGAACAAATACAGATGAGACATTAGTGTGTATGGCGTAAAGAAAAAAGCACGGGATGAAACATTTACTATTAACGACCGACTCCCCCCCCCTCCCCAAACCCACCAGCTTGGAGGGGAACGAGCGCAAATGCGAAAGAACGAGACACATAGATACACACGCACACACAAATCGAGGGAAACCATCCCCACCGAAACCAGACCGCTTTCGTCCGTCCGAACGCTCGGACAAGCAGGTAAGAATGGAGGATTTTCCTTTTCCACCCGGCTGTACTTGTGTAGCTGTGTGTGTGTGTGTTTGTGTGTTGTACTTATACGGGAGCCCATTTAGTATTAGTGTGCTGGTAGGAATGGGACATACGCTGGACACTTTTCCCCGGGAAAAACCTTCATTACTGTCGCTGGAGCGCTGGAAGCGTTGTCGGGCGCCCGTTTCCTTGCTTGCGTCCATTTTGAGCCGTCGCTGTCGCGGGTGTGCGGGGTTCGGCTGTGTCCGGAAACGGATAGACCGAAGCTGTATTGGTACGCTGTGTTTGACACGGGAACATGACACAAGAGGGCAAACCGAACAGCCACTTCTGCCGTGTGCCGCCGGTGCCGCTGGTGCGCTGGTGTTGGTGAATGAAATATTGATGGGAAAAATCAATAAAAGGACGGAAAACGTGACGATTTATCTGCGAGCGCTCGGGGCAGCGTGCCGTTTTTTTCCGTCGTCGGAACTGTCGTAAACATATTCTGCGGAACATGCAGGAAAACACGGGAAGCGAGGCTATATTTAGAGCTTGATGAGATGTTTCATACAATGTTTAATAGTAATAGTAAAGAAAATGCTTAGACAATCACACCCGGTTGCGTATCGGAAACAAGGTTTGGCACTTGAATTTCGATTTTTTTTTCCAACTTCAACCGCATCATGCAGCCGCGGTCGGGGTCGTTTCGAATATCTCCGCTCGCCATATGCGCTCGAGTGCATCTTCGGCGACCGTTGTGTAACACACCGCCAGTCAAACGCAATTACGCGATAAGGTACGCGGGTTTGTCGCGGTAAAAGTGGCCACCGCGCAAAACAGCGCCCCTAGAGTGCAACCCAATTATTTAACGAGGAAATACTTCAATCGCATGGTCTGATCCGGACCAGCGGGAATGTAATCGGAACCACTCGATCGCCCACTTCCCACCAAGCCCGGCCTTGGAACACCGCATCGACACCGTTCGACGCACTGTATATTGCTCGTGTCCTGCTTGACTTCTCGCGCACTATTGTTTTCGATGTATTATTTTCTTTTGTTTTATTTTATTTTTTTTATTTTTTTTTAAATCAGTAATTTGAAGGAGCAGCACGCGTTTTTGTTTTGCACCGTTAAGGAAAGCCCAGCAATGCTTGAAGCCGCTACTCGATCGCTTTTATGGGATTGGTTTTGCTTGCGCAGCACAAATAAGATAATTTCTTTATTGCGAGCAAAGGAAATCACGGACGGTAATCGCTGGGATGAGTACGTGTCGGTGTTGGCTAATGTTACGGAAGACAGTTATAGATGATGCTGAAAATAGTTTCTAATGACAATGAAATCGGCTCGATTTTATAGAAAACCCACAACACCTTCCACACTACTTTGGCCGCTTGTGTCCTCTATCTCCATCGCAGCAATAGCACTCGACGCATGTGTGTATGCGTGCCACGGTATGCTGCCACTAAAGATCTTGAGTGTTAATCCTTCCGCCCAGGCCATAATCACGCACGCGAAAATGCCCGAAACATTCGGCTTCCACGTTCCAACGTGCCGCCGATGAGTGATAGTGCGTGCGGGCTGAGTATCGCCTTCGCCGCGGCACCGTCACAGGGACGATTAAGCCAAATGCCGTGCACGCGAACGATGGGCACCACGCCGTCCGTAGGGTTTAGTTCTTCGGTGATTGCTGGCGGCCCGAAATTTTACTCACTCACGTGACACGTGCCAACGTGAGGTTCTTGGCGTGGAGCAGCTTTTCACCCGACGCTGGCCGGGTTATCAGTATTGTGGTCGTGGGTGTGATGAGATTTAGTTTTCATCTCGGGAAGTCGGAGAAAATTGTGAGTGTTTTCCGTAAACAATATATCGGACAAATCGGTTGGCTCTCAAATTGTCGACAAAATCATTGGCGACTGCATGAATGAATTCGTGCTGTAATAGCAAACCATTGGAAAATGGTCTTCAATTTCAGATGCTATCGATACATATCTCAGCTGAACCCGGCTTTTTTGAGACAAGAAATATATTTCTAGCTATTCAGTATCAATCAACTACTTAAAACTTTACACGTTTGAAACGGGATTCGTTTATTTGGCGAACCAAAAATTAAATGAATCTTTTGAAATTAATAAGCGCATCGCATTAAAATACTAAAACCTCTCCAGAAAATCAATTGATTTGTGTGTTTATCGCATAGTACTTACTTAAACTCTGAGCATATCAAGGAAAAAGTATGAATGCTCATAAACTGTACCTATAAATTGTTCTCTCCGTGGTGTTCTTTGCATTTGATTTCTTTCGCAGTATGTATAGGATTCTTTCTCTCTCATATTAGTAGAGATTGGGTGCACCAGGGTATAGGTTATCAATAATCAATAGAAGCAAAATGGGTTGATTCTTCTAAAAATAAATGATTTTTATCTCTAACTGCTGATACTCTTCCCAGGAAAAGTTTGAAAATGAAAATTATTGTGGAACTGTTTAATCTGAATTTTATAATATACTTTTCTATGGGCGCATATAATTTCCCGTGCGCAAACTATCATTTTGAGCAATTCTAACCTAATGATTCCTCTGTTAGTACACATCAACATAAATGTTGCTTCAGCTATTGGCAGCAACGACGACGACCACAGCCACTAATCAAAAGCAATAGCGCACGGGTCGAACGATGGTAGGAAAATTTATGGCAAAAAGCGAACCAAAACCAGCGTCCCGTCAATCGCCCGTTATCAAAATGGCAGGCCATAATGGCCGAAGCAACATGAAATAGATCCACCGCGGTCAAACGAAATTGACGTTTTATGTTAACAGCGCACACGTACGGTTCGTAGAGCAAACATGGTCGCTGGGTTCGGTTTCGAAGCGAAAGCGGAACCCATCCACCGGGGCAGACGATGGGACCGACAGCACTGACTTGGCTCCCTCGTCCGAAAACCGGTCGCTGGTTTTTTTTTTTTGCAACACCCCAGAACGGAAGGGCAACGCAAGCACGGACACGGACCACGCAAGGTGGTCGCAAACCAAACACATCTTCCAGCGTGCGGCCGTTACGTTACAGCTACCGCATTATGCAAAGGCTATCGATATTTTCTTCCATTTGCCGAAGGTCTGCCCGCTTCACACCGTGCGCCGACCGTGCGAGGGTGAGACATTATTCAAAAAAGCTCCCAGTACCATCCTTCATTCGGGTTGCGAGCGGGAGGAAAAAAGCAAACTCTCCCTCACACACACACACATCCACACGGGCGATCATGACGGGGTGAATCATATATTTTACGACGTGGTGCGGGTGGCCGGAAGGGACACGGGAGGCGCTTTTATCCGCATCGAGCGTCCGTTCCGATCTGGCAATTTGTATTGTGCACCAACAGCGGCGAGCAGCGAGGACGATGTGCGCGCCTGAAAATTTATGATGACATGCACATGAAATAATGTAGAAGGTGTTTGCGGAGTGATAAGAAATTTTCGTTAATTTCTACGCTGTGATCAGCTTCCCGGTTGACAGTTGCTGCTGCTGCTGCTGCTGCTGCTGCTACCGCTGCTGATATGTTCCGAACGGGCCGGGTTCAGAGCGAAACGCTGGCTTCCTAATGGGATGCTCGTTAGCGTTTAAATAAATGTATGCAAGTGTTCGATGGCGCTGTCCAACCCGGCCCGGAACCCGGCTCGGGACACCCGCCAACCGGAAGAGCCATACAATCGAAGTCACTGATTTTATGCATAATCATAAACCCATTAACATACGTCCCGGGGGAGAGTGCCGATGCTGGCGTTTGACCGGTAGCGATAAAAAGCTACGAATGGCGATTTTATGGCGCTACAAGGAGCGATTAAATGGACCACGAGTTTGCCGGCGCAAAAGAAAGTGGGCGTTCAGCAGATGACCTAAATTATTGGGCACAGTTTTTGCGAGAATGGAATGGTCTCATTGATAAAATGGCATTTGAGGCAGCACGGGGTTCCACGGAGTCGTTCGGATTTTATGGTCCAGTATTATGGCATGAAAAGTAATGTAACATCAATATTGATCATCTTGAGATTGGTGTTTTGTGAAATTAGGCAATTGTTTGATTTCGAAAATGTCGAGACAATATAGAAGACGAGGTGGAATTTCCTATTAACTGCTTGAATTGCTTAGTTTGCTTATAAATTAATCGAGAATCGAAATGTATGGAGTTAATATTTTGTTAGAAATTCATCAGTTGCCAACTGCTGTTCAATTATTCATATTAGATGATACAATTTACTTTCGAACATTTTAATAGTATAACACAAAAAAAAACAAAAATTAAAATTAAAAACTATGTAAAAATGAAAAAGATGACTTTGCATTATTGTTGCATAAGATTCTTTATTTTTAAATTATAACTCTAAATTTAGAATTGATGGGAAATATTTTCAAACATTGTTTAAATACTAATTGAGCTTGAACGAAACAAATAAATATATGTAAACATTCATTTATGCGATTTTTTTAAATTTTTTTTTTAAATGCTTACACCTGGCAACACAAAGTAATCTTCTTTTTTACAAAATGCAGTCATCTTTGCGCACGAATGATCGTGTTGTTCACTGCTGCTTTGGTGCAGCCGTCTCCAAGACGAAATTAGCATTAGCACTTCCCCATCGTCGAAGACGACCGTGTACGTGCTAAATGAGCATTGGTATTCAAGGGTCATCCGGCAATGAATGGATTTCGCTGACCGGTAACGCATCGACCAGAAAGCTCTTGAATCCTGCACCGGATAAGAATGGCTTCTGGGAACGACGGGGCGCACCGAAGAAAAAAGGTGATTGATGAGCTCGCCTGCGCGTCTTAGCAGTCTCAGCTAGACGAGATCCAAAACTCAGCGTTCTGCTGCCGGGCTGCCGTGCGATAGAGATGAAACTGTCAACTTTCTTCCTTAAGCAGCATTGTTGTTCCGGTCGCTGTCAAGTGGCGAACGAGCGGCTGTGAAGAGCGAACACACGGACGTGTTGGTTTTACCTCCCTGTGCCGGACCGGGTGGTTGTAATGTTCCGATGAACCAGCACAACCCCGTGTGTGCAGCTTCATTCATAAAAATCATAGATTCCGTAGGAAAGCGGGACGTAAAAGAACGAATCGACTCAAGCTCCACTGTCGACATTGTCAACGACTCGCCAGGTCCGTATTTCCCCGTCGTCCGATGAACATCGCACAGGAATGCGTCGCTTGATCGAGTGGACAAAACAAGCCTTCTTTTCGAGCCCATTCTGCACAAACCGTGCTGCCCTTCCCGGGCTGGAAAAAAAGAACTCAATTCATTCAAATGTGCCCCCGAGTTGGGTTGGGCTTCCAAATGAGGATGATTTCATTTTCGTACGTCTCTGCCGAGATGGTAATGAGCGGACAATGTGAAGGTGGAACCGCAGGAAGTACTTCACGAATATTGAGAAGTCAAGATGGTCAGCGAAGATGTGTGATGAGTAAACTGTAAGTGACACTTTCGAGTGGTTGTATTGTTTTCGGTGGAAGTCGGTTCCGTTGTTGTTGCGGGACTGGGCTCCAAAAGTCTGGTGCGCTGCTCGGTGAAACGGAAATGCAGCGTGAATGCAATCATCGTTCCGTAAACGTGGGAGTATGAGTGACGCTAACGATGACGGAGCGTTTTGGGGTCGTTTTTTTACATCCCTGTTTGCATTCGGACATTGTAATAGTACGAGAAGAGCCTTTTGCGGGGGATGTAATAAGCCATAATTAGAAATAAATACGGTTTAACGATAAGTGGATTCATTACTTATTGTTCCATGCACGATTTTATCATCTATAAAACAAAGAAAAATACTAAAAGAAATGTGTAGATAAATGTTTAAAGCAACTAGTTTAACTCTCCTAGTTGAACTGGTAATACAAATCCAATATGAAGAACATTACCCTTTAATTACATCCAAATGTTAATAAACACCAATCGTCAACCTAATCCATGACAGAAAATTCCATCCGGTCAGCATCCGCTTTTGCCTCCCGGAGCATAAATGTTTGATAGGTTTCCCCGCGACAAACGCCCAGCAAACGCCCCGAGGGCAAAGATTATCACTTTCGTTTGATAAATACCACCGTTGGGTCAACAGGCGTACCAACCACATCACCGTTCCAGCCGTTCCCACCGACCGTCCGGCGGCGGCGGACTCTCTTCCTTCCGGTAAAGACATTCATTATTGTTCGAGTCCACCGATGTGTCGTTGCATTTCGACACGCTCTGGACGAGCCCGATAAGTGCAGCATCGAACATACCCCGAACCGTCGCTCCAAGATCGGCTAGATTCAATGCCAATGTCACGGTCCCGGTGGACGTCGTGGTGTGCGGCGTCGTATCGCGCCTTCACGCGTCCTTCGCAGGCAGGGTAACAAAAGCTAAAAGCGGCCATCCACAAGCGACCGTCGCTAGCAGCAAGTTTATGAAGAAATCAAACAAAAATCGATTCTAAATCAAACAGAAAATGTTGTTTATCGACAAATACCGTTCGCAGTTGTTGCTGCTGCCGCTGCTGCTGCGTTGCTGCCTCATATCTGTCGCTCTATTTGCTCTAGATCGTAGTGGAACCGTCGGCTGCGCCATTGGACGGCCGGCCGTACCAAGTCGCTGTAGATTACGGCCAAGTCCAAGTCGTCCGAACGCTCGCAGCCGGGTGTTGTCATCGAGAATCAGCTTCGATCTGGCTCGATAGACTTAGTTTTCCTTTCCCGGCACAGTTTGGTGCAAAAAGAGAAG